>JANHFM010001426.1:66801-77346 GCA_032468115.1 Grayia smithii | reverse complement strand
GACTGAAAAACTGTATATTACTGTGAAAAGTAGAATGGACCAGATTTGTATTGATCCCAACAACTTTAAATCCTACTATTTTATACCCAAGCCAGAATGATTTAAGTTAAACCCTTCATGGAGTAATTGTAATCTGATGGAAGGGAACAAAATAAAATGATACTATTGATATCAATCTGAATTTTTCATGCACCAAGAGAGCTTTGCTGTTTCTGATGCTGCTATATTGATACTGCAATTATCAAATCTGCGATATGAGATTGATGTATTTTTAAAAGCCTGTTTCATTTTGCTACCTTAAAACTTTTGCTTAAATGAACACTCCTTAACTTAATAGTGGGTTAAAGCTCTGTTTTTAATAGGTGAAATAATCTAATGTAATTTTGCCTTTCTGTGCTTCTGATTGCTGTTTAGATTTTCTTTTGAAAGCTGGCTTTTAATGTACTGCCCCCTGTGTCTTTCTGTCTCCTAAGTTTTTTTTTTAAGTAAGAATTACCTTTGCTGTACAAAGCAGCAATCTGGAATTTTATAATGCAATTTTAGTTTTAGAGATGAAATGTGCTTAGTGCACATGATTAATGCTAGATTTTAGATGTAAATGAATATAAAAAGAATAAGCCAAGAGGAACAAGCATTTTATTTTATTCTATCCAAAAGACAAATTTTTATGTCCCATTTTAATGGTCAGTTTCAGTTTTCCAAGCTTGCGTATCTCAGATAATCCAAATGCATACTTATTTTTTTTAAAAAAAACGATACACAGAAGGGATCATACTGGTATACATGATGAGTGGCATAAATTAGAAATCTAAAAAGTACATTTTGATAGATAATTAGTGAAAATATATGACTTACTACAGATACGTCATCAGATACTGAATGTATGTAGAAAAAGTACCCATGAAGAGATAGACAGTTCAGAGTATCTTATATATGGTCAGAAATTGATCTATGAGTTATATCTATATTGCATGAATTCATTCATAAACCTGTTTTATTGATGTGTAAGAATTCTGGGATTATTTAAAAAATATTTAAATGTTCAAATCACATTTCTTTTCATACTCATCTTCCTTTACTATTTACAGTTAACTTTCTTTAATGTATACAATTTTATTCCATATTTCTTGAGCAGAAAACTACAATTCTAATACTAACTCATGCAAATGAGCATGAATAGAATAACTTATTCTAATTTTCAGGCATCTCCAGGAAGGGAGAATTAGTTAAAGTTAAATAATTTAATTAAAACTCAGGACTAAATAAACTCTTTCCCATATAACCAATGGTAATTTATTTATTTGATGAGGTGCTGCAGAATCAGCCCCAGATATACATTATTTTTGGATTAGTGGACCGGTAGCTATAGTACAAGTCTTACAAGATCATTTTAAAGAATGCAATTAGGAGCAGATGCTGACAAAGAAATAGCAATGTGAGCTTACAGGAAAGACAATATATTCATGGAAAGAAAAATTTAAAGAGCAGCACAATTTCTCCTAGCCAAACAGGATAGACGGCTGTCTTTCAGCATAGATGGATGCCTTATGAATAACCACAATCACTTTTCTGTCTGTCCATTTGAAGAAGCCCAGAGCAACTGATGAAAAATAAATACAGATAGACTGTTAAATCTTTAAGTGCCATAAACATATCTAGGGAAGAAATTGACACATACTTAATTTCCATCATTTTGAAAGACAATTTGTCAGACGAAACTGGAAGAAGCTGTCTGGTACTGAATAAGGGATTGGCTAGTAACTTCCTAGATAAATTGTTTCTTATCCCCAAAGAAGAAATTTTTACACATTAAGCTAAATGAATACATAGACTCTTATACTATTAGGAATTTAGGTGATCAGGGCTCCAACTCACGCTCAATGTCACAGAGTTATGCCCATTCAGGTAAATATGTCTAGATTATCTCTTCAAACATTTCACAAGATCCATGGCAGTAGTGGGATTCAATTTTTTTTTTATTAGCGGTTTTGTGGCCGTGGCTTGGTGGCCATGGCAGGGGAAGGATACTGTAAAATTTCCATTCCTTCCCCACTCCAGGGGAAGGTTACTGCAAAATCCCCATTTCCTCCCGATCAGCTGGGACTTGGGATGCAGAGAATAGATGGGGGCGGGGCTAGTCAGAGGTGGTATTTACTGGTTCTCCAAACTACTCAAAATTTCCGCTACCAGTTCTCTAGAACTGGTCAGAACCTGCTGAATACCACTTCTGGTATAGAGGCAGCATTTATTATTCTATATGGAGGCTTCCTGATCATATGTTGAAACCCAGAGCACTTTATTTCTCATTTTATGGAGCGATCCACATTGGTTACTCTAAGTTCTCTTTTATGACGAGATGGAGAGCAAATAAACACCTGCAAGTGTCACTAGGCAACACTTGAAACTTTAGTCTGTTAGCTATTATATGAAACTATAATTTCTTGATGCATAAGAAACAAGGAAGCCTTGTTTCATCTTTTAATATTTATTGAATGAAACATCTCACAAATCATATCTTTACATACAACAAGGGTTGTCATCTGAAGAAATTAATTAAGAAATTATGGACCATTTTAATTGCCACTAAGCTACCTTAACAATTGTTTTCATCTGAAATGTTTTTTCCCCAAAAAACTATATACATTTTCTTATTCTGCCTATATAAGGAAGAAGAGAGAAGAACCAAAATCAATATTTGTAATTTAAAAGCTTATAAGTGTTAAAAAACTCAACTTTCATTAATAAACTTATTATTTTTGTGGATCTGGATTTTCTTTCTCATGGCCAGGGCAATTATTATT
The DNA here is from genome assembly GCA_032468115.1 of Grayia smithii. Taxonomy (NCBI): domain Eukaryota; kingdom Metazoa; phylum Chordata; class Lepidosauria; order Squamata; family Grayiidae; genus Grayia; species Grayia smithii. Next base: position 74,545 of record JANHFM010001426.1, on the reverse strand, counting down.
GCTTTTTAAGAATTATTAATAGGCTGTTTCTCAAGATTTCTTCAAACAAATCTTTATAGAATGCTATGTTTTTCATATTGGTATTTATGTCCAGAGGGCAGAATTTACTTCAATAAAGGGCTGGAAAGATATTGTATAAGAGAAAGCCTGCTACTCCAAAAGGAGTGGGAGAAGAACTAGAGGAAAATTCCCTTTTCAGTAGTGGTGCCTAATGCTGTCCCAAAGAAGGCTTAACAAAGTTGTTCAGTACTTAAATTATCTCTGTGATTTTCATTTACATAACATTGCTGTTGTCTTTACTTTGGCTTTATTCTTTTTTAAATATCACCCCATCAATCCATCTATCCATTGCTTTCATGGCAATTCAAGTTTCCTATCCACATACATTTTAAAAGGATAAAGGTAAAGGTTCCCCTTGCGCATATGTGCTTGTCGTTCCCGATTCTAGGGAGTGATGCTCATCTCTGTTTCAAAGCCAAAGAGCCAGCACTGTCGAAAGATCTCCGCATGGTCATGTGGCCAGCATGACTAAACACCAAAGGCACACGGAATGCTGGTTCCTTCCCACCAAAGGTGGTCCCCATTTTTCTACTTGCATTTTTTACATGCTTTTGAACTGCTAGGTTGGCAGAAGCTGGGGCAAGTAATGAGAGCTCACCCCGTTATGTGGCACTAGGGATTCAAACCATTGAATTGCCAAACTTTTGATTGACAAGCTCAGCATCTTAGCCACTGAGACACCATGTCCCTTAGTTTTAAAAGGATGGACAACACTAATTCAGACTGCAGATGAAGGGTTACAATTTTTGATGTAAAGGTTCCCCTCGCACATATGTGCTAGTCGTTCCCAACTCAACAGTTCAACAGTTCAAATCCCTAATGCCGCGTAACTCCAGTTACTTGTCCCATCTTCTGCCAACTTAGCAGTTCAAAAGTAAAAAAATGCAAGTAGAAAAGTCATGCCGGCAACATGACCATGGAGACGTCTTTGGACAGCACTAGATCTTTGGCTTTGAAACAGAGATGAGCACCACCCCCTAGAGTTGGGAACGACTAGCACATATGTGCGAGGGGAACCTTTACCTTTACCTTTAAAGGAACTTTATTATATTGCCTTAAGCATGTGAGGCAGTAAATTCATTATAATATCTAAATTGGAAAGGCAAAAATCATTCCTCATTTATATAGCTGGTTGCTTTGGCTTATGGGTCATACTTTAAAGTTCCATTTTAGAAGATGGTGGTTTTCATAACTCTCTCTCTTTCTCTCTCTGTATACATATACACAGTTTTGAATGCACTTGCATTTGCACGCGTGCACACACACAGCCAGGATTGAATAATACTTCAGAACAAAAGTAAATCTCAGTGTGGTTTTGCCAAAATAAGCAATGCAATTAGACTTATAGCCTGTCACAATTGTTTTTCACAGAACAAAACTGCTGTGATGATAGGAAATGTTACTATGTATGTATATTTATGTATATTTATGTATATGTATATTTAAACTATTCATCAATTACTTACTTGGAAGAATTTTGCATCACTTTTTTGGCAAGTGTTTTAAATATTAGGATTCATGTGTGATATTGACCAACTTCAAATCTTCTGAATGAAAACAGCAATGCAGATTCACTTATGGGACCCCCAAAGGTTTTGGAACAATCCCCCATGTCAATTTCTAGGACAAATCAATTAAACCTTAAAAGAATAAAGACTTTGCTTGCTTGAAGTTTTCGGATGATAAGCTAGTTAACCTACTGTACTCATTCTGGATTTTAAATAAGTAAATATGTATGGATATATGGAGAGATGATATTTTTTAAAATAATTATCCATAATAATCCAAATCATCCATAATAATCCAAAATAAAAGGACTGCTTTAATGACTGCTTTGGGAGATTTTGTTTGCTGCTAGGGTCATTTTTATTAGAAGGTTACTAGATTATTATGAAGAATAATCATGTGAAATGAACTAAAAGGGAATTTACTGATCCATCAGATTCAGACTAGCATTTTAGAATTGTTGATTTAAGCAATTAGTATAAAATATACATAGAGGACTTTTTTCTCATTCAAAATATATGTGGCTCCCTAGATTGACTGTAAATTTGAACACATGAAGAAAACTAGGCTGGATAGAACAATGTATTAAGAGACTCAGTGAGTTCTATTTGATATAACCAGAACATCTATTTGTGGCTATTGAACATATTGTAGATATTTCATAAGTAACCGCATGCAATCAGGTGAAGTAATTTTGATTCAGTGCATAGGTTTTGGAAAGTTATTTCAAAATAATCACTATTGTATAGAAGATTATTAATATTCCCCTAAACAAGAGGTACATAGAGCAGCATAGGCAATAATAAATCATATTTGTATTTTGTTGGTTTGCAGACATCAGAGGACATTATCCCTGAAACTGATATTCCTTCTGTATTACAAGAGCTTGAATCTTTTTGATTGCCTCATTTAGTTTAAAAGCCGAAATAGAGGCTACTGGTAATAAAACTGGTAAACACAATGCAGTTTAAGACATAACTCACCTGAATGACTGTAACATTATCTGAAGTGAGATTACTCGTATGCTTTCTGATGCTGAAATAAATGGTTGGTTGATTGGTTTGTTTGTTTGTTTATTTATTTATTTAACAAATTTATATGTCATGAAATAATATGACTTCAAAAACATTTTCAAAATATGGTATTTTTGAACATTTTTATTAGAAGTTTTAACGGGAAGAAAAATGGAGAAACTACAAATGCTAAGCAAGCATTCAACAAAGGTCAGAGAATAACAGAGTTTGTATCCTGATTTTAATTAAGCCACCAATCTAATTCTGCTTTTGTACATATTAATTCCGTCTTTCAAAGTGGCCATTAGGTATTAGGTACTCCATCATTACAAGTGACTAAAGAATCAACATGCTTGTTCTACTGTGTTTCTCCCCTTCATGTTGAGAAGCCAATTTTGCTGGCCAAATATGGCAGCCTAGGGTTTTCTAGGTTAGAAGATCTTAAACTCTTCTGCTAGATGGCTGCATAAGAAATAGTAGTGGTTATAAAGTAATCCTTTTCTTTGGTCTTCACTGCCATGGAGTAGGGATGATTAATGCAGAAATTTGTATCGAGTCAGTCTCTATGGAAAAAAAGTTTTGAAAGGAATCAGCTGGTTCATTAAAAGGAAAAAAGCAGGTCAGCAATATTATCTTCCTACAACTTAGGGGTATCATGTGCAAACTTGGATGTGCATAACATGGCCAAAAAATAGAAGAGCTTTAGTGATCAACAGCACTCTAAGACAAATTAAAGAAAAATAATTCAGTTCCCTTGTGTTTTCTTCATAATATGAGTGAATTGGTTTTTTTTTTAATTTTGTATTTCACTCTAAAAATCCTTTGTTTATTTCCATGGTTTTTTAAAAATACCGAATCATTATGTAAAACAGATTTCTAAGTGAGAAAACAGTCTTCCTGTTTTGTATTCCAGTAATGTTTATTAATGTAGTCATTAATATAGCTTTACCTGAAAATGCAGCTCATTAATTAAATGAACCCCTTATCATATTTATGCGACTGGTGATGTCATATTTGTGATGCTACCAAATAAATATTGTAAGAAAATAATCATTATTGATTTAATTTTTAGTGATTTTCATCTCCTTTCCAACTGCAATGTATAATTAAAAACAGTACAGTATATAATTAAAGACAAATATAGTACTTATGCAAATCAGAGTAGTGATAGGTTTCTAGGATATTTATAGGGATAGAAGAGTTTTTTTTTCCCAAGTGAAGCACCTGGTCTTTGTTTTCCCAAATGTAAAAATAGAGTTGAGGTGCTAAATTGTATATCGCCCAGTGCCTTTCTAAGAGGAAAATGGGTGGTTAAGAAGTTTGATATATAAATGATTAAACTTATTAACACAAATGTTGTATGTTAACCAACTGATTATATAATTGGTCAATATGCTAGCTTTTAATACATGTTTTGCCCGCTCCAATATGTCTTTGGACTATTTCTCCACATCAAAGGATTCAGGGAATTCTTGTTACGGGCAAAAGGGGAACTATGATAACCCAGGTATGAAGAAAGTGGGCTGTGATTTTCTAGTGGGAAGTTAATAAGGTTGAAAGAAAGCAGTAAGTCTCTAAGCAAGGAGATAATGACCATACCACAGTGAGCCATGTTGATAGAAAACAGCTGTTGCAAATAACTGTCTGGAAAAAAAGTTGGCCAATTAACATGAAGAGTAGAAAGATAATAAAAGATATTGGAATCTTGAATAAAATAAAATAAAATAAGTCAACTATGTTGACAGTTTAGAATGCGTTCATCTTGATAAGAATTATGTCTTCTCCATTACTTGATACATGCCTGATTAGCACAGAGAAAAGCTGATGAATATGAATGTGCATATGCAGTGTATTGTTGGTGCAAAAAACCCTCAATACTTTGTTACAGCATTTTTAAAATCATTATAAAGGTATAGGAAAAGGTTTCCCCTGTCCAGTGATGTTTGATTCTAAGGGGCAGTGCTCATCTCCATTTCTTAGCTGAGGGAGCCAGCATGACTACATGCCAAACACAGAGAACAGTATTACCTTCCCACCGAAGTGGTACGTATTTTGCTTTTCACATTTGCATGCTTTCAAGATAGTAGGTGGTGATCAAGGGAGGGCTGAAAAATCCTTCTTTTATCTCAACAAATGGTGAGCAAATGGTCCTCTAATGACTGGTAAGGCTCCACCCCCATGCGAGCTTGAAGGCAGCCACCTTCAGTCCCCCAAACAACAGTCCACATAGTATAAATAAAGACCCCAGAGTAGGAGCATATTCACAGGGCAAGGTCCAGGATTCCAAGTCCAGTCCACAAGGCAGAGTCCAGTTACAAGATAATGGCAGTCCTCGGGGCAAAGAAAAGATCCCAGACAAGAGGCAGTTCCAAGGGCACAGCAAAACAAAGGCCAAAAACAGTCCACAAAACAATGGCAAGATCCAAATCAAAAGGATAAGAACAATCTTCAAAGCAAGGCAAGGCAAACAACAACAGCACAAATCAAAACTGGGACATTCTCTGGGCTTGCCTATGCTTCACTCTCCTTGACCTTGGATCTAATGGAGAAGGCAGATGTTCCTCATCAGAGGAACTGCCCTTGGAACTGCCTCTTGTCTGGGATCTTTTCTTTGCCCTGAGGACTGCCATTATCTTGTATCTGATGCCTATCAGAACCATTGCCCATCAGCAGCCAATTGTCCATTGTGTCTATGTAGGCAGGCAGCTCTCCATCTGGTCGACCACCTTCCGCAATGCCTGAGGGCCTGAAACAGCATTGTCTTCAGCACCTGGCCTCTCCAAATATGCCAAGAGAGCTGTGCCATCCCTATTGGATGGTCCTAGTTCCAACTCTTCCTTTTCCTCTGAACTGGGCTCCAATGGGAGCATGACAGGTGGACAGGAGCTGGGTAAGAATGGGAGCTCAACCTATCACATGGTGATCAGGTCTCAAACCTGGGCTGTCACTTTTCCAGCTGACAAGCTCAGCATCTTATAACCACTGAGCTACTGTACCCCCTTTAATCATTATATCTCTGTTGAAAAAGTGTGAGTCTATTCCTTATCAGATTTTCCATTTGTTGACCAGATCTGTGCACCATGAAATCTCAGCCACACCTACCTACTCTTTGGGTTGATTTAAAACAAGGAAAATGAAAAGCATATATGCCTCAGTACAAGACTGTGAGCATAAGCAAAGTTCCAATTTGTAATACTCTTTATGTTCTGAAAAAAATGTCAGGATATAATGAGGTGAGCTTGGAAAATGTATAAACAGTCTGAATACTGACAAAATGGTGAATCATGTCGATGGTCTCCAAGCTGCAGGAATTGGGGAGTTTGCCTGTTAAAAATGGAGTTTCATCCATTCAGAAAAAATATGTATGCATTTTGGAGTTGTTTATAAAATGATCATTGTTACTAGAGACCAGATATATATAACACAAGTTTCAATTTCTGTCAGTTACCTAAATTCAATCTGCTACCTGTGTTCTTGAACTGTGTTCTGACTGTACTTTACACCCTTGTTGAAGCAACTACACAAGCTGCCAATTATCTACTAAGCTAGGTTTAAAGCTTTGTGTCTGACACAAAAGATCCTAAACTTGGGACCTTAATACCTGAAAGACTGTCTTTATATTATGAATCTGGTTGATCATTAAGATTAACAAAATAGGTTCTCTGGTAAGTGTGACATGTTAATTTGTGATCACGTGTTGTGCTTTATGGAGTTGCCTACTTTCAGGATGGTCTTCCTCATGAAATTTGAGAAAGACTTACTATTAAATCTTTTAGATACCTACGGAAAATCTATCTCTTTGCTCTGGCTTTCTAAAATACATAAGTAATGATCTGGAAGAACAGTTATTTCCTTTCATCTCTTCCTTTTAAATGAATATAATATGAATACCATTTTAGTTTATTGCATTCTACTTTATATTTTAATCATTTATTTTGATCTTACTGCAAATCAGCCTAAATTATGTCTGTATGGGAATTGATACAAGAAAAAAAGACTAAATAAATAAATAGCATCAATCCATTCAAGCAAAAATGTCTAAATGAAGCATTATAATTGAGAAGAAAGATGTGTCTTAAATGAAAGATTCTGAAGGTATTTTTTTTCTTCATTAAGAGATTCCCTTAGTGGGATTTTGCCATTACTATATGTAGCAAATGAGGTTTTATGATGGGTTACCATTACAGGTCTCTGAACAATAAATCAAAATGACTTGTTTCAAAATACCCATTTCTTGATTTTACATGCTTTATGTGCATAAAATGTAATTGGTAGCTTAGCCTCATACCAGGTAACCCTCCTTCGGCAAGAGCATGTGTTTCACTGTCCTAAAATGCTTCAAGCCCACCATTGCTAAATGTTCCCTAGAAGCATATGTAATTGATTAATATTCCCATCTGATTTATCAAAGCCATATGGAACAAAGAAGCATTGTAAGGCTTCTTTGACAAGCAGATGGACAGGAAAACTGAGCTCTTCTATTTTTTAATGGAATATTTTCCATGTGTCATTTCTACTACCCTCCCAATAAAAATGGGATTGTCAAATTTCGACGCAATCAGGAGTAGAAACCTTAACCTCTTTTCCTCTGATCACTGTTAGTAAAAGAGATTTAAAGTTGCTGCACCATTAATGAATAAGATACAATGTGTCCATGCTGCTGATCATGCTGCTGATAAATTAATAATGGTTGGAAGGCCTTTGCTGATACATGATATGGTGGTATCTTTTCTTGATATACTTGAGATTGCATGAAAGCCTCCTTTCCCAGGAGTCCTTCAGACAAATAACGGTCCTTCATATTTTGCAAGGAGAGAATTACCTTCACACCAGTAGTGGATTGCTCCCGGTTTGGTCCAGTTCGCGCGATCCAGTAGCGGTGATGTGGTGACGTCACTAAACTGGTTCTCCGTGTCCTGGACCCGGGCCCACCCCCGCACGCCCAAACTTACCTTTTTTTTGTAAAAACCATGTTAATTAATTAATTAATTTATTTATTTTATTGCATTTATATGCCGCCCCCTCTCGCGAAGGACTCGGGGCGGCTCACAATTAAAAACCACAATAAATAACTTAAAAAGCAATGTAAAAAATAAATGCAATAATAAACCCCAAGTTAAAACAAATAAAATTTAAAACATACGTTGAAATTAAAAATATAAAAT
>JANHFM010001426.1:53078-63631 GCA_032468115.1 Grayia smithii | reverse complement strand
TTGATTTTTTTTTATATGATATAAAATGTAATTGTTATAAAACTTTTTAAATAAAAAAAAAAAAAAAGTTCAACACAGTAACTTCCACAAATGTGTAAATTTCAGATTTATGTGCTTGTTCTAATGATGCTATCAAAATTTTTCAAGAGATCTGCCTTCTGTAAAATTTGATTCAGTAATTATGCCCTTTTCCAACATCATATACTGGATGGATAAATTATGGCTTGTTTAACTGTATGAACAATCCTAAAGTAACATTTATTTCCTGCTTAAATTCTAAATAGAAAGCTACAATTACACATGCCATATTAAAATAATAAAAAAACTTTAAAATATTTTTTAAAAACTTTAAAAACTTTTAAAACAAAACAAAAAAGAAAAGAAAATCTTTATGTAAGAAAATTCATAAATTGTTCTTCCTATAATTTATGCCTTTAATTTTTTTTTTCTTTGCAGATCCAGTTGTTTGACTGAGGCCTTTAAAAAAATACTAAATCATCCTTGGTGTGTCATTGAATTTTGTATCTTTGAAAAGGTTTTACTTTGGCCTTTAAGCAGGCTTGAGATAGTGTAAACAACAAAATAAAATAGACAGAAATGGATATAGTTCTGGGTTAAATATGCCAGCTATGCATATTTTTCTATTGTATTTTGATTCGGTTACATTTTTCCTGAAAGTTGAGAAAAGAGCTTGGAGAAATTGTATGAAAATAGATGTTATAGTATGTGCAAGTTACATATGTTCTGTAATATATTCATATATTTCCCCACATGGTTCTTTTTTATCTAAATAAAATTATGTCATTTAAGTTTTGATGTAAACTAATTTTATTTTCATTTAGAAATGTTTAAGTTCTAGGTTTGTTACTAATTGAGCTTTTATTTCACATAAATGCATCTTAGATCCAGTAATGGGATCTGAAACAAATGATTATTTATTTATATATTTATGAGCAATAACAGTCAACAAAAATAATTAAACACAGTAGGATCACACAAAACAAAAAAAATACTTTCACTATAATGATTACTTCAATCCTTAAATTTATCAGTACATCCAGTCTTTAAAGCCAGAAACATATTGTTCCATTTTTTAAAAAGATGGAATATAAGGTTATTTCAAAAGATAACAAACATACACCTTGAAACCATTTGTTAATATTAGAAAAATTATTCCCATTTATATAAAATTATCCACTCTGTCAACTCCAGGCTCAATAAGGTCAAAGTTCTTCAGAAAACACAGCATTTAGGGAATATAATTTAACATCACATTTAACTGTTATTTCTTTTCAGAATTGTAACAGCATTTGTTATAATATGACCCTGAAATGGAACTGTGTCTCCAAATGATCAAGAACCTTCATATTTCTTACAAGTCTCCCACAAAATACCCATTCTTTTAAAAGCATTCTTTGCTGGATTTAAGAAACACAAAATAATATTTTATGATGAGATAACATATTAAAATATAATATTATTATATCATAAAAATATTATATACATTTATTAAGATTTGGATCCATTGATTTTCCAAAACTGAACTTTTCAGTTTTTCATTTAATATTTCAGGTATGTAATTAATGCTAGCTTTCATCTTGTTTTTTTTTTATTCTACAGTATATATAATTGAACTGTTGGTTTTACATCAAGGTCTGTATCTCTTAAGGAACCTAGAACTGCAGATATCTCTGAAATGGAAAAGGTATCTGGGCCAGCATGTTTCAGGACATAATTTCAGCAGAAACTATGGGTAAGTCAGAGCATATTCTCTTAGAATTTCAAAGACAATCATTCTCAATCAGCTAATTTAAGTTTTTTATCCTTTATTGGTCCAATATCAGGGGTGGGTTCTACTTACCTTTACTACCGGTTCTCTTCATGCACACATGTGTGCACAATTTTCGCGCCTAAAGCACACCACCGCACATGCGCAGTAAGTTTTCTCAGGGAAAAAACCCTCAAAACAAGTGCTCTGCGCATGCGCAGAGCACTATTTTCAAACCTTTCCCCAAAAAAAGTAAGTTCGGGTGCACAGGTGGGACCGGGTCCGGGACACGGAGAATCGGTTCGGTGACGTCATAACGTCATCACTACCGGATCGCGCAAACCGGACCGAACCGGAAGCAACCCACCACTGGTCCAATATTTGATCTTTTAATTTCTTTCAATCAAACATCTTGCAACCCAACAAGTAACCCTTGTGTCTCTCCTGATCAACCATTTCCAGCCTTATTCCATATGCCTTACATTTTTTTATCGCTAATCAAATTTCTGTTTTGCACATTCTGTTTTGCATATTATTTTTTTAGTGCTCCTTCTTAAATACACACCTACATATTTGCATATGTTTCCAATTTCATCATCTCATCCTTCTTTACATGTGTAGGTTCCATCAAGTTGACTGAACAATGACTAACTTTTGAAGTAAAGTTGGACTGCAGTGGATGAACCATGAGTATGTTTTGTGTTCGTTCTTCTGTGTAGCTATTGAAATCCACAGTGCTTGTGTTTAGAACTGATATAACTGCTATAAATATAATACTGTTTGCTATGCCTTAAAATGTCCTTTAACTGTGATGCTCCTACCTATTCTTTTCTATGGAATAGAAATTTTCATGGAAAACTAGGGAAATCTCTAAAAAAATGTGTCTTGAATGATAGATTCAAACAGCTTTAACTTTTATGCATCATAGAGAATCTAATACTTTTTTTTATTTGTATGCTAGCATACAGTCTCTTTTATAGTTTAATCTGAAGTTTTACCACTCAGATATATATATGAACCACATTAACACTAGACTCATCAACAACATGATAATTGTTTCATGTAGTTTTCATAAAGAAATATGATAGGATCCAATGCCATAAAAACACTTTTATTGTTAAGTGGCATTGCACTATTTTTCTAATCTGCTCAAGAGAGTTGGAAATATCTGATTTGGAAGAGGATAATGTAGAATCAAATTCATATATTCTCCAGGGAAATAGCATTCAGTTTTATAGGCTGAATGAAGTGCAGAAAGGATTTCTGGCAAGACAGGGACAATGAACTGGAGAAAAAGCAACATATGGTCTTTTGTCTGGTATTATGTCAGTGATCTCAGAAACAGGGAGAATCATCAAAACTAAAGTGTCAGGGTTGTTAATACAATCTGGTTTTTGGGATAACAGTTTTAAAGAAAGTGACAAAAAGTCGTGAAAAAGGAATGTGAAAAGATTGCATGGAGATTTCAGGATGGCTATATAAATCTTTCACAAGAAGATAGTGTTATATCAGGCTCTTTCTCTACAAGTCTGTCTCTCTCTGTGTGTGTGTATGTGTGTGCCAGTAGTGGGTTTCAAAACCTTTCACTACTGGTTTGCTCATGGGTGCACGCTCGCTTGTGTGCACGACACTTCTGTACATACACAGGAGCTTCCCACTGCCACCACTACTAGTTCGTCCAATCTGGAGAGAACTGGTAGCAACCCATCACTGGTATGTGCACATATTAACATAGTGTTAATGTGTTAATTAATTGATTAAATACATACTATGTTCTGATAACTTTGGAAATTTTTTGATGTTATTTTGGCTTGTTCTAAAATGCAACAGATTTGTGATTTTCTAAAATTATTATTTGTGTCTCTAAGTACACGTGTCCAAGAAAGCTAGATGGTGTAGTGGATGTTCAGTAATTAATCAGCTACAACCTTAGTGGTGGCTAAAGTCGCCATGCTATAAACTGGGAGACTGTGAGTTTTAGTCCCACCTTTGATATAAAACCTGTTGGGTAATTTTGGAGCAGTCATTCTCTCTTAGTCCTAGGAAAAATCACTTCCAAAAATGCTGCCAAGAAAACTGCATGGGCTCATCAAGAATGATTCAAAGGGTGGTTGTAATAGAAAGCAGGAAGCATAATAATACATGGCCTCGCTGGGCAGGGGATAGGACTAAATGATTTTATCATCCATGTCCAAGCTTTATACGTTTGAGTTTAAGTTTATTCAACTTATATGCTGCCCTTCTCCTGAAGAACTCAGGGCGGCTCACAACAATAAAAACAAACAACAAACCATATTAGAAGATAACAATAAAAACAGTAAGACTAAAACATATGTACCATTTATAAAAAATATAAAAGCCAACTAAAATCGAAGTCAGCCCTAGCCCATTTGGTGAAATAGCCATGTCTTCAGGTCACGGCGGAAGGAACGAAGATCGGGAGCTGTCCGGAGCTCCACAGGAAATTCGTTCCAGAGGGTCGGTGCACCCACAGAGAATGCCCTCCCCCTGGGGGCCCCTGGGGGCTGATGGCATCCTGAGGAGGCCGACTCTGTGGGAACGCACTTGGCGCTGGGAGGATGCTATTGGCAGAAGTGCACCCGGAGGACCACTGGAAGCCAGTGCAGCTCACGCAGGAGAGGTGTAACACGGGAGTAACGGGGAGCTCCCATAACAACCCACGTGGCCACAGTCTGGACCAGTTGGAGCCTCCGGGTGCATCTCAAGGGCAGCCCCATGTAGAGGGCATTGCAGTAGTCCAGCCTAGAGGTGACAAGGGTGTGAGCGACTGTGCATAGGGCATCTCGGTCCAGGAAAGGGCGCAACTGGCGCACCAGGTGTACCTGTGCGAACGCCTCCCTGGTCATTGTTATTGTTCTATGAAGAAAATAAGAGTTTTGGAACATAACATTCCAAAAATATAGATTGTTTTGTTAAAAGGGTCCTTTGAGGGCTAGATATGTCAAGATCTAGCTTAAAATCAACCTGATACATTATTATAACAAATCAGAGGCAACTGCTGCTGTTCCAGTTCTTTTGTTGCCAAACATTAGGCCCTTAGCCCAATATGCCATAGGAATTAGAAGTGTATCCCCTTCCTTTGTTTCTACTGTATTATTTCAGACATTCCAAAACTGGCTTGTCTCTTGATATTATCAAGAATGAACAAAAGGATGCTGTATGATGCTTATATCACAGGGTGAAATGAATCAGCTGAGCTCTCTTTTGTTGCACATTTCAGCATGAAAGTCCAGTTGCCCCTTGAAAAATCACCTTTGGGACAACCGTGATCTGGATGGCTGAGAATCTCTATAGACATTTAGCTATGCACTTTGGGATGAACAGCCTTCAAATGGTGCAGGAGTATGAAAGGATTTCCAGAAAAATTGCAGACTATAGGAACCATTTGCGCACCAGAAAGTCCAGTTGCCTCTTGAAAAAGCACCTTTGGGATGTTTCAGCATGCTTAACATTTAATAGACCTAAAACAATATAAACAGAGTGAGATTTGACTTCCACTTGACAAATTATGGCATCATGAAAATTCCTTGGAGCATTTTAGACTGCCCTTTGGGCTTGCAGTTAACCATTGCTAAAGCTCTGCTGCCTGGGGAATTCTGGGAGTTGAAGTCCACACATCTTCCCATGGCCAAGGTTGAGAAACACTGACCTAGACTATAGTTGGCAGAGGCATTGAAAACAGGCTTGCAGAGCAGAAATAAGGAAGAAGACAGAAATAAGAAGCAAGTTATTTAAACCATCCCAGTTTAATTTTGCAATACTTTTAAATTATAAAAAAAGAGCTGGGAAAATTTTACACTCGTTCAGACTGAAAAAATGTTCTACAACACTTCATGCTCATTGTACCATCTGTTGGTGTTTTTGAAAGTAAGAAATAAATGTTTTAGAATCCAGAAGGGTAATGGGAAAGAAATTCGATATAATATGGGCACAACAACATCTAAAAATCTAAGAATACAATGGACCTTACTTTTGATTAAATATACACAGGACTGTTTTGTCTGTTACTAACTCTAGTTCTACACCATGAATGAACAACCCATTTTAATATTTTAGAAATTCATTATACCAATATCTTAGACTCACAATGTTGTGTGAAACTAAAAACTACTATCTCTCTTTTATTTTATCTAAATTGAAAGCATCGATGAAAAATATTTTTACAGCATGTCACATTGATCTTTATGTTTTTATAATACTTATGAAGGAACTGTCAAGGTACAATAGATAGTACTAACCAAATCTTTTTTCCCCCCAGAAAGTGATATTGTGAAGATATTCTGCTGATTTTGCTTTCTGATTTGAGCCGAGACATAAGCTAAACTTTGCATGAATTCCTCTTAATTTGAAAGGCTAATTATTTCCTTTGATTTCAATTCCCTATATAAATAATGAAACCCAAAATTAATAGCTGGACACCCAAATGATTGGCAGTAATGAAAGAATGAATTCATTACTAGGAAGAGAATTTCATTTTTGTGATGGAAAGTACCATGGAAAAAATATTATTGTTTATCTTCACATACCATTAGTCTACTCATCTTTTCTTTGATTATTTCATCTTGTTTGATTTACTATGCTAACACATCCTTTTTGGAAAATAGGATAAAATAAAAACTTCAGAGTACATATTGCAGTGCTTTTTTGTTGATGCTTTTTTGCTACAGATTGCAATCCATTAGCTTCAACAATTATCCTAGAATTGGCTTTTATGGAACTTGCTCTTTCCAGCATGAAATTTTTCAGACAACATCATTATAACATGAAGAGACACACTGGGCATCAAGGAATGATTCTTAATTATTTTTTAACAGTATAGCTCAACAGACACTAGAACAGGATTGAGCTAAATACATAAGCCTCTATTTTGATGTGGGAATAAGTCTTTTTTTTCCTGTTGGTTAACTACAGGATTAAATCAGCTTGGTTTTCTTTCTTTATAAATTATATTTGTATAGTTTTTATACAGTGTATCCTTTTTTCCTTATGCACTAAAGTTATTGAGTTGTTGTTTGTTGCTGTTGTTAAAGCAGTTTAAGACATGTTGCAGAATTATAAGATTTAAAGCCTTCAGAGTCTATCCCTAATGCCATGCTAAAAATTGTGTCTTGCTCATACAAAATGGATTTAGACTTGCCCTAAATTACAGTTCCCACTGAAATCATTATTACATAGATCATGACAAATGTATTACAATGATTTACCATATTTTTCAGAGTATAAGATGTACCTTCCCCCCACCAAAAAAGAGGGTGAAAATCTGGGTGCATCTTATACTCTGAATGTACCCCTGCCCAGCCTCTCAAACGGAGATTTCAAAGGCTGAAAAAAACCTCTGAAAGAAACTTCAGAAAAAAAGCCTCCAAATAGAGTTTCAGAAAAAAAGCCTCTGAAAGAAGCTTCAGAAAAAAAAGTCTCCAAACAGAGCTTCAGGAAAAAAGCCTCAGAGACTTTTTTTCCTGAAGCTCGGAGGCTTTCAGAGGCAGAAAAAAAAGCAAGGCACAATGCTCACAACCAAGTAACCTGTTGCTAAAATTCACCTCTGGGAACAGCTGATTGGGGTTATTCTGGGAGGCAGATCCATCCCCAATCAGCTTTTTTCTTATTTTCCTCCCCAAAAATTAAGGTGCGTATTATATTCTGGTGCGTCTTATACTCTGAAAAATACGGTAAATTAATTAAGTTAGTATATATAGAATGCAGTCTTAGTGTAATTCCAATTCAGCATGTTTATCAATGAAATTCATAGCTTATTCTCATATTGGTTGTAAATTGGAAATGAGAGCATGCCATTTTTGTTCAACACATACTTAATTTTAATGTAACTTCTCCACAGAATCCAGTGGAATATTTAAATGTTCCTAGTTTTTCTATTACATCTTTAAAAAGTCTGCTACTTCTAACTAGAGGAGATATGTACAGGCTTGTTAGATGTTTATGTGGGTTTTGCTTCCTCTTGCAGCGCTCATATCCACTCTGTGTTGGATGCCAGCTGAGTAAACTCTAAAAGTCATGTTATACCTTGTATTGTTACCTGGTTTTTGGGTGGGTTTTTTTTTTCTTTAGTGAAAGTTGATAGAATTCTTTATCATATGGGCTGTCACTAGTCTGTTGAACATATTTGAGCAACCAGGTAGGGTGTGAAGGACAATTATCAGTGCTTCTCTGAGGAAGGATATAACATTGCCAGCCTTAAAGAAGGCACTTGTGAGTCTTCTCTTGATGACAACTTCCCCTTCTTGGGGACACTTGTTGAGAAGGTTATTGTGCCTCAGCAATCAGAAGAGGAAATGGATTATTTGGATCCCTTATAATGAGAATTCAGACCTGGCCATGGCATGAAAATGGCATTGGTTACTTGATTAGTAACCAAGTCTTTGTCAGGTCCTTGATGGGAGGAGCAGTATATTTTCTCTCGGTCTTCTTAGTCTGCTCAGCACCCTTTAATACCATCATCCACAGTATCTTGCTGGGTTGCCTCAAGGTTTGGAAGTTAGGGTCCTATGCTTCAGTGTTCCTAATTGAATGGGTGGTTCTAGTCATGGGGCATGGCTGCATTTGAGGCCATGGCAGTTCCAATATGGGAAAATAAACAAAATAAATTCCCCAGGACTAAATTCCTATAAGTTAATAAATATCTTAGATAGGCTTGCACGCTCCCAAAAATAGTTAGCTTGTAAATTGAGTGTCCCCTTGGGCTGGGGTGGGTGTATATGTAGGTTTGGGTTTTGTTTTTGCTATTGTTTTTAGTTGAGTTTTTTATAATTGTTATTTTTGATCCTTCTAGATGCTCCACCAAGTCTATCAATGCTGCAAAAATTGTGACATTAAGTAAATATTCCAAATGTAGATGGGCATTGAGGTCCTCAAATTTGGAATACTGTAATCATCTGGCTAGATATACAGTTCTCATTATAGTAAAAGGCTGTTTATAAACAAATTTGAGTTTCTGCTTTAAATTGCCTACCATCCTGCATACCAGATACTCTTGACAGAAAAACAAAATTCTGTCTGATATTTTGTAACTATTGGAATTCATGAGGGAAGTGACCTACCAATCCATAAGCCTTCTTTTTGCCAGGCAGAGTAAAATACCTTGGAAATATGAAATGCTAATCCTGTTTTATATACAAGAGTGAGTCACTATTTACAATGGGATTATCTACTGGTGTAGTGTACACCATCAGGTGCTAAGGTTTGGGATCAGCTTTCATGGATTATGGTGCTGTAGAAAGTTATAATACCAAAGACTTATGCAGAGGAGCTACCATATCCACAAAATATCCTATACTGTACCACAGATGTCAAACCTGTCTTAGTCAAATCTGTGCTAAGATCACACAAAAAAAGGAAGAACTGCTTAGCTCCAGCTTTCATGAAGTATTTGCAAGCAAATAACTAAAGAAACATTTTTAACAGTTGTATCACTTTGATCAAGTTTAATAAACTATTATTTCATTTTATAAAGATTTGATAAAATCAGATTAAGGTAGGTTTATCAATCAAGATTTACCATGTGGTTACCAAATTAATTTTTCATTTGTCTTCACTGAAAACCTTGCGGTAGATTCAAATTTAGCCATGATTAGATTTGACCGAGGGAAATAAGTGGGACAAGTTAATTGCAGAGACTAAGAGCCCTCTGACTTGAATGAATCTAATCTAGGTAAGGTTATGTTTGATTCAAATAATTTATGTGTGAAATGTTAATAAAATTATAACAGAACTTCTGGTCCATGTGCATTTTCTGATACTTAGCTTAATCTGATATAACCATGATGTTAACATAAAAAGCTTCATATTAAACAATTATAAAACCAGGACAGTTTCTTTATTAGAAACTATAAAATGGTACAGTTCAGAAACTTAAGTATTTAGCAGCAACTCTGTAATACTACAGCTTAAGGACAGGAAATTCTCCATACTAATGAATAAAGGATGGTATTATTTATTTATGAAATGATTTCTAAAGTGTCTTTCAAGCCAAAAAGTGCTGGCCAGTTACTTAAAATGTAAGAGCTAAAAAAAAATATATTCAGAAACTAGTGCTACAGGTAGTTCTAGGTCACTATGGTATATTTTATTTTCCTGAAGGGACATGGCTATGCTTATTTTTTTCTGTCCAACAATCTGTCCACTAAATATGGCAGACTTGAAGATCCAAAGGAAAAGATGTCCTCCAGGGCTGACACAATCTTTGAAATTACTCTCATACTCATCAAAAGCATACTGAATTCTCAGTCATGGTGTGCTCCTACTTGCTTCTGAGACAAAACACTGAAGTGGTACCCATTTATTTACTTGCATTTGCATGCTTTTGAACTGCTAGGTTGGTTAGGAGCTGGAGTGGAGTGGAGTTAGGATGGAAACTTACTCCATTGAGTGGTGCTTGTCTCTCAAACCTGGGCTGGTGATTTTCTTTTATTTTCACTTACCCAGCATGCTGACCTGTGTGTGTTTGGGGCAGGGGTGAAATCCAGCAGGTCCTGTCAGGTTCTGGAGAACCGGTAGCAGAAGGTTTGAGCAGTTTGGAGAACCGGTAGCGGAAATTTTGAGTAGTTCAGATACCAGGAAAATACCACCTCTAGCTAGCCCCAGAGTGGGTTGGGAATGCAGATTTTGCAATATCCTTCCCCCAGGAGTGGGGTGGAAATGGAGATTTTGCAGTATCCATCCCCTGCCATGCCCACCAAGCCACGCCCACCAAGTCACACCCACAGAACCGGGAGTAAAAACATTTGGATTTCACCACTGGTTTGGGGGG
>JANHFM010001422.1:176919-191264 GCA_032468115.1 Grayia smithii | reverse complement strand
TCTTTATTTTAACTGGAAAAGTTGGGGGTCGTCTTATACGCCCAGTCGTCTTATACGCCGGAATATACGGTACTTTATATCACAACTGCCCTCTCTTCATAATCTTCATTCCGAAGAAATATTATTTTAAAATAATATATGAATAAAGTATTTGATTGGTGTTTTTTTGTTCAGAAATGATGGCTACAAAGGTTATAATGAGGTCCCCAAACACAGATGCTTACACTAACCAAATAGCATATGGGGTGCTACCATGACCCTAATTATTGATCAGAATTAGGAAGTTTAATACATAAGGTTTCAGTTGGATTTCGTTTATTAGCATGGAATCACAATACTTCTTAGTTCTATCTACAAGCTAATTGATAGAATGCTGATTATTCCAAACTTAAAGCAACTACTTTAAACAGTAAAAATGTGTGGAGTATATATGTAGATTTGCACAATTGTGAAAAATGGTTATGATTAAGCAAATGATAATACAGTTCTTTAGAGACAGAAAAAAATTGTGGCATTGGAAATGTTTCTCTGATACCTTGCTAATAAATTCTGCTGATATTATGGAGAATGAACAATTGAATTCATTCTAGTAATCAGTTGACTGGCAAATGTTCCCTCTCATTGAAGGGGCCACTTTTATCGGTATGCAATCATGTTGACCTCCACCTTGCACAATCTCTGCATTTTGTAAGACAATTTACGATGATTAGGCTACATAATTGATCACTTTCTATGGTCAAGGAGGGATATGTATTTGTACATGTGTCCATTACCAGTGGTCTCTGAGTTTATATGATTAGGCCCCAGTTAGATATGATCATTTTTAATGTAAATCTTTAATGCAATTCAGAATTCCATGTGTTGTATAATAAATGCATTTTATAGATATGTCTTTTTCTGAGAAGATGAAAACAATTTCACATAGCACATCAGTATACTAACAACAGTTTCTCCTCATGTTTACTAAAAATCCAAATTGGTGAGGAAACAGCCAAAATGTTAGGTACTAGTATTTCTCAAACAGATGTCTCAGCATAATTTTGTCACGTGGCTGGAAGAATAAACATGCATAATTCTGAATTACTGCACTGTAGATGCCATTTATTTGTTTATTTTAATAGTTTCCAGTTCTGTAAATATCAATATCGGATTTTGCCAGTTTTTGGAAGCAATAGCAGCCCTGCCCTATAATTACTGGGATGAAACATGTAGCTAGGAACTTCACAAGAACTCACATAGGCTAAATGGTGGAATTACTATATAATTTTCCTACATTTTGTTTGCCAATTTGAAGGCTATATGCCATTGTTAAAAAAACGAGATTACTCTCGCTAACATATTCTGTACTTTCTACTTTTTAAAAAAATAATCTCTGGATTCAAGAATAAAGATGAAGCCATCCATGAATATTCTAAGTCCACTACTTAGCACATGGAATTTATTAATATAAATATAATATAAACCTGTTTGCTGAAGGTATTCTGTAGAGTGTGACTTTAAACAATTCAACAAATTAAATAGATTTAGTTTGGCTAAATCTCTGCCTGGCAAAAGTGATGAAGATCCAAGTTTGTAAATAAGGCCATCAATCGTGATTCAAACTTGCTACAACTCATTTTTCAGATTGGTACTAAAAATATTAAAAAGAATTGAGCTTGACTCCTGGTAATTTTTTGGCTATATCAATATATTGATCTTGTCAATAGTAAAAAAATGGAATGCCACTATTATCATCATCAGATCTTTTGTAGTCTAACCTACCCTCCCAAATCTTGTAATGTTTTCTCATCATCTGTTGGGCTGGGGTTCCTAGGAGGGATGAGCAAACAATGCTGGGACTATATTCCAAGATTATCTATCTTCAGCAGGGAGACTCAAAGTATGAAAGTCATTCCAGGTGCCCAGATAAAGTAAGCAGGCAGTAATATGCTGCTGATAAATAAGAAGATACTGATCAGTTTTGTGACAATGACAAAGGCACCATTTCATACTGCATGGCAGAAGGTGATAGTAAGGAATTCCTAATTTTACTACAAAAACATGGATAGATAAGTTAAAGGGATTGATGATATAATGCTAGATGATAGGCCTCAAATCCGATGATAGTAAAACATGCTACTGAAGAGTAGTTGAGAATATTTGAGAGTACTAATGGTGCTTAGGGTGTGGCTAAATTAAAACCTTTGGGAAGTCTATTGGTTGATTCCTTTCTATATATGAAAGAAAATCTAAAGTTGCCAAAATAGGATTATAGTGGGAACATGGAATGTAAGAAGCATGAATATGGGAGATTGTAATACTGAAATGAAGCAACTGTACATTGACATCTTAGTCATTAGTAAATTGAAACAGACTACAGATGGAGACTTTCAGAAGATCATACTGTTTACCATTTAAGATGAAAACAAAAAAGAAATAGCATTGCTTTCATGGGAAGAATGTAGAAAGGACAATGCTTTTGTATGATATAATTAGATCAATTAGAGTTTGTTGAAAACTCCAACAATTATCCAATTTGGATAACGATTATCCAAGTTTATGCTCCAACCACTGAGTCAGAAGAAGAGGTTGACAATATGATGTGTATGAAGACTGGAATTCAAAGTTGGAAAGAAGGAGGAAAAACTAGTTCAACTAAAACCTGGCCTAGGAAATTGAAATTAAGCAGTAGGAGAATGACTTCCCCAGTTTCTATCAATTATTGTTCCATATTTAACACAGTCTTCAAACACCAAAATGATACCCATGTACATGAGCATCTCCCTACAGAATACACCAAAATTGCAACAACTTAAAAGATCTGATTTGGATAAATCATTTACTTACATCTATTCTACAACATGGTATTTCCTGATCATCTCCCATCCAAATAGTAACCAGGTATGACTTCACTTAGATTTTTAAGATCAGCCAAGTGTAATTTTCTTCAAACAGGTGCCCTCTAGATGCAATGGACTGCAGTATGCTCATAGATGTTAGACATTACAGCTCAGTGTATTTGGACACCAGATTGGGAAATGCAACAAACCCTGGTCCTGGACCACCATTGAATATCAAACAATGTTTACATAATGATATGAAGTGAATAACCAATATTATACACTCAGATAAGGAAATTGTGGTTAATGAAAGTAAAGCTCCATTTTTAGCCATATATCGGCCATATGCATTAAGTTTTGCCAAGGAAATTTAAAATGGAGTTCTACGTAGGCTCCAGAGCAAATGCGTAGTTTAACCAAGCTTCTTACTGTAACTCAAAAGAAGGCCAAATAGAAGCTGTGCCTAAATGAGTGTCCCTTAGCTTTGTTAATGCAAGCACTTTGTGACAAATACCTTGTCAAAGTGAATACATCTCTGCAGATCACGTTTCGGAAGGTACTGAATTCTCAAGTGACACGGGAAAGACAAAATTGCCCTATTATGTTGAAATCTCCTCTCAGGGTATGTGGCTTAGATTTTAGATTCATTATTAGTCTTTAATGAGGATATAGCCGAGCCCTGGAACTCCTGTATTTTATTTATCACAACTTGTGTCAGTTGTGGGAGAGACCATGCGAAGAATTGCCGGAGAAGAGCAGCTTGAGAATAGTGAAGATTAATGAACAGATAAAGACACATATGATTGCCTGTCTTTCTAGCACAGGCAGCTACCAGCTCATTAAGCCAGCGAGAACTCTTGAGACAGTTGTTACAAACAGCCTTGCTTTGATGAGGGACCGGTGGCATCTCTGTCCACATTTATAAAAAGGCTTCTTGCATGACAGCCAAGGAAGCAGCTTTAAAAACTGCACATTTTTTTTCAGAATGCCTGTGTTTAAAAGTTGAGCCTAAGGAATTGCTTTTTTAAAAACCTTACCTATTCTTTAAGCTGGAGATGGGGATGGGAATTCTGTGTTTAAACTTTATTGCAACCAATTACAAATAAAGTAGTAATTTTCCTCTGATGGGTAAGCACATTTACTATACATCCCAAAATGTTATTAAGCTACAGAATTTGTACATTGGTGATTAAATGTTTCACTTTATTTTAAAACATAGCTATAGTTAAAGAGACACTTTGGAATAGTGGTTAAGGCAGCAGACTAGAAACTGGGAGACTGTGAGTTATAGTGCTGCTTTAGGAACAAAGCCAGCTGGGTGACCTTGGGTCAGTCACTTTCTTTTAACCCTTTTAATTCTACTTTGATTATTTTTATAAATAACTCAAGGTGGCAAACATACCTAATACTCAGCCTCCTGTTTTTCCTACAACAACCCTGTGAGGCTGAGGGACAGTGATTGGCCGAAAGTCTTTCCTGATTTTCATCCCTAACAA
Organism: Grayia smithii; assembly: GCA_032468115.1. NCBI lineage: Eukaryota > Metazoa > Chordata > Lepidosauria > Squamata > Grayiidae > Grayia > Grayia smithii. Next base: position 186,949 of record JANHFM010001422.1, on the reverse strand, counting down.
GGCCATAGAAATCTGGTTTCTAGCCTGCTGGTAAACAAGGCAAAGCAAACCACTTCCAGAATCTTGCCAAGAAAACTGCAGGGACTTGTTCAGGAAGTCAACATTGACTTAAATGCAACATCCACACAAGACCCCTTTAGTTAAAGAGCAACACCTTTCATCTTGCTATCTTGGAATTTGTTGAGGTTGTTGAGAAAGAACGGTAAAATCAATGTTCTTTGTGTTGTCATTATTCATGGACGCTTTTAGAATTTTCTGATGGGAGAACATGGGATAGCTACATAACAACTGCATGGACAGACTCTCCAGGTGGACTCCTGAAATGTCAGCTTCCACCAAATGAAAGAAGCACTTTGTTGGAGGCCTCCTAGCCCAGATGAGACTAGGCCCCCAAAGGGCACATTCCCCATATCTGGGCTTTTGGGTATATTTCCCATTCCATCCTTGGCAGTTTTCTCAACCAAGCACCTCCAAAGAGAAAAATACAATGGCCAGAATTCCAACAGTTGGCTGGATAATGCCACTCAGGCAGTATCGCCAATAAATATATGAATATGTTTTGCAAGACCAATATTAAAAATGAGAGCCAATTTGATGCACCAGGTCCTACTCTCACCTGGAGAACAAAGAAAGCTGGATTGCTTTGGGCAGTTATTCTCTCAGGCCTAGGAAGCAGGCAATGGCAAATCACTTTGGAAATCATGTCAAGAAAAATGCAGGCACCAGGCAGGAGTAAACACTGAAGGCACAAAAAATGAAAAGAGATGACCTGTTACAAGATCTGTTAAGATATCCCCAACATGAATACTCATCAAGAATAAAGGAAACACCCAACAATCAGGCTTTAAAATCTTATATCTGTCGTGTTCTGCCACTGCAAACATAAAAATATACCTTGTAACTAGGTTATCACGAGGCTGATAGAATAAATGAATTCCTTAGTGCAGCTGTTGGTAAGACAGCAAGAACAATGAAAGAAATTGAAGCTCTTGACAACATAAAAATAAGCTTCAAATAGCGGCTCTCCATGGGATCCTGCAATTTGGGAAAGTGAGGTATAAATCAAATAAATGGATAAATAAAGATACTCCAGTATTACTGAATCAAGGTAACACTTTGTTTTCTGGATGTATCTGCACAGGTGGTGAATTGAATGATCTCCCTAATATCTATCACCTTGGGAAGTTTCGTCTTTGTTTTAAAAACAGAAAGCATTTTGTTGGTTCTTACAATTTCAGAAATAGAGCTGAAGTTTCCCAGTGCCAAAAGGCAACTTACAAGTCACAGGAGAAGGAAAATTTCCAAAATATTTTCGGGTACCATATGACTATTATAGTCATATACTACTATTTTCCACCTCTGCAATTACCAAGTGATTTATTGTACACATAGAAAAATAAATTCAAATGTGTGTTATTTATATCACTTACAAAAAATAAGTTTTCCTTCTAAAAGGTCAATTAAGTTTTAATTTAATTTTTAACACACAACACTAAAGTTCAAACATTATTTTCTGGAGCATCTGTGTTTGTTGCTTGGTATAAATAGCAAATATCTCACACATGTTCAAGCTGTAAAGCAATGAATCACAAAATGTTACTGACTCAATCACAGATTCTCTTGTACATCTGCTGGCAAATACTTAAAAGAAACTCCAAAGGTGATGCTTACATAAGCTTTTCCTTCCCTTATTTCCTTTATTTATTTATTTTAAATCAAGAAAAGTTACATTGAACTGGTATAGTTTAACTTGCCCCATAATTTTTGATTTGATTTTTTTCAAAAACCTTCTTAAGCCAACCTATAAAACATATCTTACTGTGCCATCCATCACATGATTTATATACTTTTATTATTTAGGAATAACTAAATAAAATGAAAACTTAGTATTTTTATACTTCAGTCTTTTGTTCTAAGTGTCAAATATATGTAGCATCTGATCCTGGAAAGAATTTAATCTCATGTTTATATGTGATATGTCATTAAACACCTTCTTCCAAAATAAGCTAAATCTTTATCACATTCCCACCAGAGGTGAAATAACATTCCCCTCAATTTACAGTCTCCCCAGCAACTTACTGAATATTAAAAAAAAATGTGAAATTTTTATTGGACTTTGATGCCACCAATGGAAAAGTTTAAGATATATTTTCTGTATAGATGCTGATAACAATCTCTCATCCTGCCAAAGACCGTCATCTAAATCTTTGTCTAAATCTAGCCCCAAGATTTCTTTTAGCCCTGAGGTAGTTTCACTATAATTTATTTCAAATAAAATATATTTTTGAAATTATGCCTTTAGATTCTGTGAAATTAAAGTCTCCCTGCCAAAAAGTATTGATGTCTATTTGCAATCTCCACCACTTTTTATTTTGTAAACAAAGTTTTAAAAAATAGTAACAAAATGGCAGTTTTTGTTCTAATTGTTCAATTTGCTGTTAAATGAAAGGTGAGTTTTTATAAAAGTTTTTTATTCTGTAGAAAAACTTTATTTTTCCATGGTTTCCACTGTATGACTTTAATGACATTTGGATATGTCTCCAAAGCTTCTTTTTACATATTTGGTATATTCTTCAATTGTACCTTGAGACAAAAGTAAAATCAACACGGCACATTCTTTTCTTTATTTTCTTTCTCCTATCATCAGCACTCACCCAAGATACAAAAAAATGCTTCAAGAAAGACAGATAAATTGATATAATACTAGATAGCCCCAAGTCTGTCATTCCAGTGTTTAGATTAGAATTAGTCCAGATCAATCACTTTTGGTTACATTGTATACAATGTGATTTAAATTATACACAGTTATTAACTTGTGTAAAACAACTGAACCAAATAGTAGGGTGAGGGAGAACATCTCTCTTTGCTCTGCTATAGTCAATAATTTATTTATTGATATTTATATGCCGCCCTTCTCCCAAGGGACTCGGGGCGGCTTACAAAACATTAAAAATATAACAGTAAAAATAATATTAAAATTTAGTTATAGAAAAACCAATTTAAAACAACAAAGTTAAAAAGCCCGATCACATCAGCAAATCTGTTTAAAAAGCCACGTCTTTAGATCACAACGGAAGGAGCGGAGGTCAGGGGCAGTCCAGAGGTCAGTGGGAGTTCATTCCAGAGGGCTGGGGCGCCCACAGAAAACGCCCTCGCCCTGGGCACCACCAGCCAACATTGTCTGGCTGATGGTACCCTGAGGAGTGCAGCCCTATGTGAGCTCATAGGGCGGTGGGATGAAGGCAGAAGATGGTGCTGCAAGTACCCTGGGTTGATGCCAATAATGAGGGAAGCTTAAAACTGTAGTTCAAAACATCCAGTTTATGATCCACCCCATATCGTCTAAAAGTGATGAGCATGACTGCCAAGACCCTGTCCTTGCTCTTTGGTAGTTACAGTGGTCACCAGTCTTTGCCACAATAAATCAAGTGTTAGTTAGAAAGAGGCACTTGACACCCCTCTTTCTAACCCAGTGTTTCTCAACCTTGGCAAGTTTCAGAGGAGTGGACTTCAACTTCCCAAATTCCCATCCTGGCTGGTAATTCTGGGAGTTAGGAATTCTCTTAAACTTGCCAAGGTTAAGAACCACAGTTCTAATCCTTCCTGTAAAAGAGGATGCTATAAACAGTTTCATCATGCAACATGAAGCCTACCAATGCTAAGCACCCAGGCTCTACATCAGTGATTCTCAACTTGGACAACATTAAGATGGCTGGGAAATTCTGAGAGTTGAAGTCCACATATATTTTAAGTTGCCTAGGTTGAGAAATGTTGGTCTGCACCCTGGAAAGCAGGGTGGGGGCTTTCAGTCAATGAGGACTCAGTTCTACAAGTCAACAGTCCTCTTGTTTTCTTTGTCTTTAACCACTACTATTCACTGTGAAAAACATCACACCTAGGATCTTTCACTTGTTCTTATAATCAGAGTGTTTCATTTGTAGAATATTAATAGTAAGTTGTTTATTATTATTATTGTTGTTGTTGATCATCACATAGCCATCCAGATGTTTAGACTGGGTTTGGCATTTTTGTCTGTCTATCAAGTCCTTACGAAGGACCTGGGATAGGCAAATCTGGATGTTTGAGGATGTTACAGATATCATTGCAGGATGGAAACTGTTCTAAATAAAGCTGCCTTCTGCAATTGACTGATGGCAAATTTGTCAATGCCTAAGGTGTTCAAGTGGTGCTCCAGTTGTTTTGGGATTGTACCCAAAGCAATGATGATGATGATGATTAATCGCACAGTCAGCTGGATGTGCAGACTGGGTTTGACATTTTTCTCTACCTATCGAGTCTTTACCAAGGATCTGGGATAGGCAAATCTGGATGCTTAATTGTGTTACAGATATCATCGCAGGATGGAAGCAGTTCCAAGTAAAGCCGCCTTCTGCAATTGACTAATGGCAAATTTGTTAATACTAATAACAACAACTGTTGTTGTTTATTTGAAGGTGCTTTTCTAGTTTGGATGGATATACATAACAAATAGCTATTTTGCCCTACCCATAAATTGTTAAAAAACATATGAGGGGCTATTCCAAAATTGTTTTTTCCCACATGGACACATCATTCACGGCTCTAGGAGCTGCCAAAAAAGTTTTAAAAGACAAAATCCAGAGGCATAAATATAGTTAGACTCAAACTGATTAGTACCAGCCAGCCCGTTTGTCCCCTAACAATTCTACAGAGCTGCCATCCCTGAATTGCAAACATCCCGATGGCCATTCTGTCACTGTAGAGAGGTGTTGTGTTTTTCTGGATGTCGCTTCTGCTGCCAATAAGAGCCAAAAGCAGGAATGGTGCAGAAGGAAGGGGAGAGGTCTCACCATTGTTTTCAAAGCGCGAATAGATCTTTGAATCTCTTTCAGCGTTTCGGGAAACACACATCTGAAAGAAAAGAGCATAAGAATAGGATGGAATAAGCTTTCCAGTAAAATGTAAGAAGTAAACTTTCAATTTGACTTGGGGGTTTGGTGGGGAGGCAGGAGCAGGTTTCTTGTCCCAGGGGAAAAATATCTGAAATAGTCATTTTAGGACCACTGAGGGATCTATTTAAGCCCCCAAGGAAGCCTACAGTGAGGATAGTTTTCTCTGGATAGCTTTTTTCCCCTAAAGCAACACTACAGGAATGCAAACATTCAGGGTTTGACAACAACAAAGTCGCAGAAACAATAACTATCACAAAGCGACTGCTAATAATGTATATTTTTCCTCCTTAACTACCATCCACACTGCTGTCCCATTTCTAAGCAATACAGCTGTGAAGGTAATTAATTAATTTAGGCAGAATGTTGAATAATAGCACAGGCCTTCTCACTGGTTGCTGGCATCAGCCACCATGCTGATCACAAGTCCCCTACCATTGTTGTCACCTCGCTGGAAAATTAGCCTTTAATTAACTTTAGAGAACTATGGAATTCTTGCTACGCAGGACTTATTTGTATCTTTCAAAATCTCATTCTTTTTATATGGAATAAGACACTCCAGATGTCCAGAGGAGTTGACTTTAGGAAAAGACAGCCAGGCAGTTATAATCACAACTCTGGGTTTAGGAGCAAGAAGAATTAAATATCCTGTCAACTTACCCGTATCTGCATGATAACAAGAAGAAAACACTGGTTTTAACATTTTCAAGTTTACACTTAATCTGAGCTACTTCCAAACTCAAGAATGCCAAATTGTGAAGAATCTAATGATAGGCCTTTCCCCACTCTTGAAACGAATTCTATTGTCCTTTCTCAGTTAACAGGAAACTACACTTGCAGGAAATGTGTTGTCCCTATTCCTCAGCCTTATCCTGCTTTTATTGTCACTGCTATATTACTGCCAGACACCTATATTTCCAAAACTAGGAGGTGACAAAGCTGAACAGATTTTATATGCCTTAAGGCTGCTGTTGGAAACTCAGATTAAGGTCTGTGTGGTATAGCTCTTAATGGTGGTATAGGAAAAGGTGGGTTACAATTTCTGACTAATAGACTGGAGAGGAAATGAGGCATTTAGCAGAATATCATGGCAGAAAAAAATTATTAGAGTATGTTCATGCTGTGATTAGGTACAAGTGAGCAGATGACAAGAATATGGTCCTGAATATTCCTTTGCATTATTCCAATCCTTTTAATACAGTTTGATGGGGAGAAAACCTTTGCAAAGATGAATGTTGACAAGAAAATTTCAATAAAACTTTCATGGATAGGCTGACTTTAACTATGATAAGGCCAAGGGCTATCTACGATTGTACTGCTATGATGCAAATTATGTCATTTGGGCATTGAGTCATCCCAGCTTCTCACTTTTCATTTAAAATCCAGAGAAAGATATGAAGCAATTTATTCCCTTGGACCTTTTCATATCAGCTCTCCAATTTAATAACAGCAAAAGAATTTCTGAAGTTCTGAGAAGTATCGTTCACAAAGAAAGTTGAAGGGTGACCTCAGTGCAGTACTATTTAATACAATTATAACATGAGACTGTTTTTGCCCCTTGACATTAGCAGCTTATAGCTGGAACACTGGAGCACCTTTTCAATCTCTATCTAATTTGTCTTCCTATTCATTTTATCGGTGAATTAACATTTCTGTGTACAATTTCCATCTTGAGTGCATTGCTCTTCCTTTTAAAAAGCAGCTGAAACTCCTAGTCATAAGTTTAACTAATTCAGCATCCTGTTTCCATTAGAGAAAAATTCAGTAAATCCAATAAGTCTGCAAGGACAAGATTATAAAATCCCAAAACTAATAAATTGCTTCTGAATCTGAATGATTCTAGCTCTATCATACTATATAATAGGCTTTGTCAGATTTATCTTCCATGAATTTATCTAATCCTTTTCATAAAAGTTATAAGACTAGTAGCCATTACCATATCTTGTGCTCTGAAGTTCTATAAGTGAATGGTAAAGCAGGGAAAACCTTTCATTTTATCTTGAATCTATTCCCAATGTGGCTGGCCATTTATGTATCATCAAAAGAAAGGACAACTAATACCCACTTGCATTACATTCAGGAACTAGTTTATTTGTGTATAATGACAAATTTGGAAAAATTATATAATTTAATTAAAAATATATCTTGCATCAATGGTGGTAATCTTATGTGTTCTGACCCAGCTCCCCAAACACGACAAACCTTCTGAACTGAATTCAAAAGTTTCCTTTATTAGGAGTGCTGGCAGCCCCAGCAAAAAATTTCTCAGGCTGACAAGTCCATCCAGCTAGAAGATGAAAAATTGTCTGTCACACCTATTCATCTCCACCCCCTGCCTTTTATCCCCAGAGCTAGGGTAGTGCCTTGCTAGTAGCGGTGGCTCTTCCTTCCCAAGGATCAGCTCACGGATTTCCACTGTTCTCCTCTCCTCTGCCTTCTGCGCATCCACATGTCAGGAACTGGACCCAACTTTTCCTCCTCTTCTTCATCAACCATCTCCAGACCTTGGGGCTGTTAACTCTCTATCTGAGGGCTGACGGATGGCCCTGGCCCAAGCCCTGGCCCAGGCCCAGGCCCAGGCCCAGGCCCAGGCCCAGGCCCAGGCCCAGGCCCAGGCTCAGGCTCAGGCTCAGGCTCAGGCTCAGGCTCTCTGACAGCTTCATTCTCTCTTCCCCCTCAGAGCTGTCAGGTTGCCTTGATGCTGACCCTGACTTCCAAGTCTCCTCCTCCTCTGATTCAGCTGCTGAAGGGGCCGGCAGGCCACAACACTATGGCTTGTGTCCCTCTGGATTACACTGTTGAAATACAATTTCAAGACTCATTTTATGGTTTCTTGAAGCAGACAAAGGGTAATGGTGTTTGGCAGACCTTTCAATGTAGGTCCGTTGTTCATCTGCTGGCCGTCAGCTTCTGGAAGCAGTAGTATTACAGAAGATAGGGCTTTGTCAGAAATAAGCCTAAATAATGTCTTCCTTTGAGCTCTGAGTGTGGGGCCTTTAAAGCAGGCTGTTTCTAAATGGAAGAAGCTGTAGGGAGTGGCAACAGGACATGATGTCCTCATTGAAAGGGACGGGTGCTTGTGTTGTGAAGGGATAAGTCCCAAGGGATGGTAGCTCATTCCTGCCATTACAGCACACTGACAGGTAGAGCCTGACAGCACCCATCAATCTCTCTTTTAACAGCCTGAACTTTTTGCCATTTCAATTCCTAAGAGAAGCACGTAAACTGCGATGGGCTGTCAGTGAGGTAAAAGTCCTTGGTGTCAGAGCTTTTCCTGAGGGGATTCGCTATTGTTGTACATTTTTCAGCCAAGAGCAACTGTCCTCTTTTTAAATGCCTATATTACTATTAGGCTGGTTGCACAGTCAACTTGATGTTTAGACTGGATTTGTTTTTTTTTATCCACCTATTTAGTTTTTGTCAAGGATCTGGGATAGATAAAATTATTGTTTGATAGTGATAAAGATATTGTTGCAGGAAGTATGCTGTTCCAAGAAAGCTATCTCTCACAATTGACTGATAGTGATTTTGTCAATGCCAGGGGTGTTCAAGTGATGTTCCAGATGTTTTGCAATTGCAACCAAGATGCCTATTAGTATTGATATTTCCTTTGCTTTCTTTTGCCAATAGTTATTCTTCTTCTAGTTATTCTCTGTTTGCAGGTCTTTGCATTTTGTAATTTTCTTTAATTCTTTCTCTTCTAGTCTGCAGTCTCCAGATATTGCCACAATTACTTTTTCCAAACTTTTTTTTGTCTTTTTATCAACAATTGTTAAAATCCCAGAATACTTTAGCTTCTTCGTTTTCTATGACTTTCTCTATTTTGTGGTCCCATCAGTTCTTGTTTGCAGCAAATGATATTTTTTTATAATTTTTTAAATTTTTCTTTTAATACAAAACATTCCATAATTCATTAAACAGTGTGTCATCTGGGTACAATCTTTTTGTGTCATAACAATTAAAGTTTACCACCATATTCAATATTTATGCTTGCAGAAAATGGTATTTGTTGCAGATATTACTATGCACCATTGTTGCTACTTTTGTTATACTGTTGTTTGTAGGTAATTTGGTCAATCTTTGCAGCAGCTATCTAGGTGGACCACAATTTCATCAGCTTCTTTGTAGAGATGACATTTGCAATCTATTGCTGTCTTCTCAATTCTGGCTTTGTATGCATTTCTTCTTAAGGTTGATCTAGTGCTGCCAGAATTAGACCCTATCTATCTTTCTTCAATTTGCCCATTGTTAGTCCTTGCCAGGTCCTGTTATTATCTGCTTTGTAGGGGGTTTGTGTGTATGTGTGTTTATGTGTGAGTATTGGCCATGTAATACTTTGCTTTGCCATGTCTTTTTTTCTATTCTTCATTTGATCTTTTTATAGGTCAGTTTGGTCTTTATGATGTACAGTAAGCCTTCATGGTATACTAGCTTCAGTGCGTCTTGTTCACTGTCCTTCAGATATTCTTCCAAAAACCTTTTTTCTTCTTCAATTGTCTGGTATACTAGCAACATTCCTCCTGAACTATGTTCTTTGGTAAGTAGAGTTTGTCAATCCTGCTGCATAGATGAAAGGCATGATTCATTGTCATTATTTTTCTGGTCTTCCTATCATGAGCTTTTAGTTCTGCTTAAGTCCAGTCCACTATTCCAGCTGTGTATTTAATGATTGCAATTGCCCAAGGGCCAATGACTAATGATATTTTCTCCATTGAGCTTGGATTTTAAGAACATCTTCACTCTCACAATCAGTGTGCTTGATGTTGGCAGCTTAAAGGATGTCCAGGAATTTGTAGCAATCAACTCTATTCAGACTCTTGATGTTGATGTGCTAGCCTGTTTTTTATTATTATTATTACAGGTAGTCCTCGACTTACAATAATTCACTTAGTGATTGTTTGAAGTTACAATGGCACTGAAATAAGTGATTATGACTATTTTTCACACTCATGACCGCTGTAGCATCCCCATGAATCTACACTCACTTGCTTGACAATATTTATGACTGATGCAGTGTCCCAGAATCATATTTATTTATTTATTTATTTTATTTTATTTTATTTTATTTTATTTTATTTTATTTTATTTTATTTTATTTTATT
>JANHFM010001422.1:162950-176819 GCA_032468115.1 Grayia smithii | reverse complement strand
GGGGGGGGGGGGCACAACTGTACATTACAATACGGTAGTTTAGTTCACTGTTATATTGCAATTGTGGAATATATATTTATTTGTTCATACATTCATACATCTAAATACTCCTAACGTTCTGTTCAATACTTTATAATATTCAGCTTGGTGAAGCAGTGCATCATAGGAAAAACTCTCTTTAAAAAAAGTATTTTAAGTGAGCTAACATACAGAATGCTAGGACAATTACTCTTGAGAAAATGACATTTGGGGATTTTTTTTTACTATTTCAGTGACGCTACATTGCTGGTGTTCAACACTATGGTGTGCTATGCTCAGCCATGGTCATGTGATCCTTATTTTCAATGCTTCTTGACAGCTTTCCACAGGTTGCTGGGGGACATGGAACAAATGGATATAATTGTTGATGCTCCTTGCCATATGCCCACTATCAAAGTATTTGCATGTGTGAAACTTGCAGGGGGAAAGTAAATGGAGAAAGGTGCACCTTCCTCAAGTTCATCTACACTTGTGCTGCACTGGCCTTTTGTGAATAGAATAGAATTCTTTAATGGCCAAGTGTAATTGGACACACAAGGAATTTGTCTTGGTGCATACTCTCTCGGTGTAAAAGAAAAGATACATTCGTTATGAATCATAAGGTACAACACTTAATGATAGTCATAGGGAACAAGTAAGCAATCAACTCATATTAGGAAACAGTCAATATAAATCTTAAGGATACCAGCAACAAGGTTGCAGTCATACAGTTATAAGTGGGAGGAAATGGGTGATAGGAACAGTGAGAAGTTTAATAATAATGCAGACTTAGTTACTAGTTTGACAGTGTTGAGGGAATTATTTGTTTAGCAGAGTGATGGTGTTCGGGAAAAAAAACTGTTCTTGTGTCTCGTTGTCTTGGTGTGCAGTGCTCTATAGCATCATTTTGAGGGTAGAAGTTGAAACAGTTTTTGTCCAGGATGCAAAATATTTACAGAGGGGTCTGTAAGTATTTTCAATTTACTTAACAAATGTGGCAAGAAAAGTCGTAAAATGGGGCAAAACTCACTTAACAATTTCTCACTTAGCAACATATATTTTGGACTCAATTGTGGTCATAAGTTGAGAACTACCTGTATTTCTGATTCTGGATTTAGTCTTTCCAGAGCTGATACACTGTTTTCAGATATCATCTTTTCATTGGACTTGATTTTAGTAACAGATTATTATTTCTTTGTTATTAATTTTCATATATTTGCAGCAGGTAAACAACTTTTCTTTCCATAGTTCTACAGCTGTTGCCCTGGGTGCTCAGACAGTAGTTCTGAGTCTAATAGTCCATTTGTCACTAGATGTCCAGGAACCCTAACATCTGATGTAGTCCTTGTTGACCTGAGTGACAACCAAGCCAGTATGAGTTTCTGAAAATTACATCTCACCATATTTTTAATACACCTTTAATTTGACTTCTCTGGTGAGTCCTGTCCAATGTAATGGGACCTCATCCTTCTCAGAGCACACAAGCTTCAAAACCCCGCAAAGATACTGCCTCATTGGAGCATTATTACTATTATTTGATTTGACCACGAGCTGAACAATCATGTGTGTAGAGAATGGGAAAAATGCAGTGATGAACAGCTCAGTTACTTCCTTATGTGTGCGATGAACTCGCAGATCCTTAGGTATCTGTGAGTTCATGTTTACACTGGGTTGCTTTGAAGATTGATACATTCAGTAAGAAAATGAGAAAAGAAAACAATCCAATTAAAGTATTGCTAAAAAATTGAACATATGGTTCAAACCCCATCTGAAATCACATACACACACACATAGTATTTATGTGGGTTGACCAGAACTCGGTACATCAGTGATGTATATGACCTGTAAAAACTCTTCTGAGCACCTAACTATTATATATCCACTGCTTTGTAAGAAAACTATCTTCATATTTACTTAATCAAATCTGGTGTCTTTATTTGAATACCGTCTTATTTATTAGCACTAAAAAAGCAGAAACAAATACTAAAGTCCAATGAAAATTGCCACGTTTCCTTCTCCTAGTCTTTTTTCATACCTTCTTCTTTATCTATACTTGTTTGTTTACTATAATTGTATTCTTTTCTTTAAATACTTGTTCTAAATTTCAGCCTCAAAACAATCCTGTGGGTTTGCTTACAAGAAGAATTGGAAACTGGTTCAGGTTTCTCATATGAGATTCATACTGAGGGATTTCCTAGGCAAGATCAAATATTTATTTAGTTAAACTTCTGGCTTTCAGAGCATCGCTTCTTCTGCAATTGTCTTGATTATAATTCTCCATCTTTAATAGCACTATTAGGATTGAAGGGAAGCTGATTAAGATGTTTTTTGACAGGGCTACACATGAGGGTGATGTGATGATTAAATTCAAAGTTGATTTGATTGAATGTTGCAATTGTATTGACTTTCTAAATCAGATTTAAATTGAATGGTTAAATTGAATCAGTTTTCTGAACCAATTCTATTATTTATTTTATTTTTATTTTTTTGCATATACAGAAGGCTTTGTTTCTGACTCAAATCATTCTGAATTGGATTGACCCAATGTGACTGTTTGATTCAGAAATCCAAATTGGATCATTCAAAGCTCCTTTAATGTTTTAATGAGATTTGTATGCTGCCAAGGAAATCTGCAGCAACACCAAGCATCTCCATTCCTTCAGAAGACTTGTAAGGAAGAGAGGCAGAGAAAAAGGCAGGAATCTGCTAATTGATGAAAGAAGTCTGCGGCTCAGACCCTAACAGGTGTCAAACTGGTAGCCCACGGGCTAGATGCTTTACGCACAGGCCATGCCTACCCCAGCTCCGTAAAAGGGAAAAACATCACAATACATTATGTGACAGCAACATGATGCCATGAGTTTGAGACCCGCGAACATGGAGTTTTTGGTCTAGACCAAGTGGACTAATTCTGGTATTGCAGCTGTCCCTGTAAATAGGGCAAAAATACTGGCTAAAGAGGCAAATCTTTTAAATGGGATTTATTACATTGATCCCATTGCCCTTTCTTTCTAGATAAATGTAACACCCACTTTTTCAGGGCTTCTCATGAAATATTGCTACATCACGTGAGAAGATTGGGTCAATACTTAGAATATCCCTAGAGCCTGTGAGCAAAAGATTCATGCAGCGGTAAGTATAATTCAAAGCCCTTTAATAAGCCTTTGTGTTATTGTAGATAAGTCCTGCAAAAGTAACATCTGTAGCAATTTCAGCTTTATATATCAAAAAAGCAAAGGAAACAGAAATAGGGAGTGCTTTGTGGGAAGAAAATATTGTATTGTTAATTGAACATAGAGTTCAATTGTTTATAATTGTTTTACTTAAAAACTAGTTGCTGTAAATGTGGATTTATTTATGTTTTACATTTATTGCTATACTGTTAATTTTGGTGAGGGAAATTAGGACTAACCTACTGATATACAGGAGCTTCTTCATACCTAAAGATCTAGTCACCTAAATAAACAAAGAGAAAAACTGAGTTTGACTGTTGATTCTAGAAATGAAACAAAACATAAGCATCCCTGTTATTTTAAATGTAGATTATTCTTCCATTCAGAATTTCCTGGGTGATATTATGAAGGTGGCTTTGTTTTATTTTATGTAATATTTTTTTAAATGGAAACATGCTTTGAAAGAGTTAATTGGAATATTTCACGCACTTCCTTTACAAAGGGTGAAAGCAGATGTACTAGTTTGAACAATAGCTGGGTACAGTTTGCCCAACTGGGGTGTTCTCAGAAAGGTACCTTTTAAAAGTATGATGTGATTTATAATTTTGAATTAGAAAAGAAAAGGGAAAGCCCAGGGCTCCTGGTAGAACGGCTGGAAGTTAATAAGGTGTTAATTGAAGCACCAGCTGACAGTAGCACTTCTGGGCTTAGTTGACAACTGAATTTGATAAGGAGGAAAGTGGAAATAAAGAATGTTTACAATATATATTGGAAAAAGAAAATAACAGAAGCATCATAATCAAGAAATAATTGATGGACACAATCTTGAGCACCATTAAGAGAAAATGGGTAAAACTGTGAATTATGCTTTCTCATTTCTTCTAATGAGTGTTCATTTGATGTAATCGCCATTAAATTTTGTAATTTTTTTTTTGTATTCTTACAAACATATATATTTCTTCTAGGTAATTTGGCTTAACATATGCAGTTTTGCCATTTTTCTCATTATACATGTTTGCTCTTTTTACTAATAATCACATAAATTTTGACTGGAAAATTACATTGCACAATTCAAAGAAGTACAAATAACAGTTCTGTTTGCATATTTGTACAGGAAATGTGAATTAAATAATTTTCATTTAATGAACCTATTTCCCTAAACATTAGGCAGATGGGAAAAAGTATGAATTCTTTCCAGTTTGGATTGTCATATTTTACAAATACCTTCTGATATTTACCATATGAGCATTATGAGCTTCATTATGAGGTGATAATTATGAGTCTTCATTGGTGTATCCTTCTTTGTTACCTATTGTATGACTATCTGGATTTTCTTCTAGGAATCTTAATATGGCATACCTGGAAACAGACTTCATTTGATTCTTACAACAACCCTGTTGAGTTGAGAAAAAGTGATATGCTCAAAGTCACATAATGATCTCCATGGTTGAATGGATATCTTGTACCTTTAAGTTGTTGTCCAATATCAACTATAACCATACCATAGTGGTGTAGTGGTTAGAATACTGCATTGCAGGCTAATTCTACTGACTGCCAGCAGTTCGATTCTCACTGGCTCAAGGTTGACTCAACCTTCCATCCTTTCGAGGTTGGTAAACTGAATCAGATTGTTGAGGGAAATATGCTGACTCTGTAAACCACTTAGAGAGGCTGTAAAGCAGTGGTGGGTTGCTACCGGTTCGCAGCAGATCAGGTGAACTGGTAGCGGCAGCAGCAGAAGGCTCCGCCCACCCGCCCAGATGCTTCTGCACATGTGCAGAAGTGCCCCCCGCGCGCATGAGTGAACCAGTAGTGACAGGATTTGGAATCCGCCCCTGTTGTAAAGCACTGTGAAGTAGTATATAAGTCTAAGTATTATTGCTATTGCCATTGACCTCACAATATTGTGCATATCCTACAGCAGATGTTTCTCATACATGATCTACATTTACACATTCACTTAGCAACCTTCAAGTGTATTGAATTGCAAACTTCAAAAGTCTCCTAAACACAAATTGCCAGACTGGGAGAGTCTATTATAAATAACATTATTTTACCCAAAAAAGACTTTGATTTACAAACACTTGTAAATTCACCAATAAAATAGAAGTTTACACTATGCTACATCAAACTATTGTATTTGGGGCAATCTCTACTAGTTTTATAAGGCTCTGTTCTAAAAAAAATCCATTGATAATTGTCTAGAAGAGTTTATGAGGTATGAAATTATATATTGATAACTTGATTTGATTTTTCTATTTTGCTTCTCTCATGTCACATTCACAGTAGACCTTCTCCACTTTGAAATTATAGATCTCCTTCAGTATGCAACTGCCATGTAATAATCTTTTTACACTGTGTTACAATTGCAAATTAAAGCTATCTTTAATTTAAAGGTACCCCTACCCCCATTTTCATTATATAATGGCTGTCACATCATAAATTATGTGGTTGTATAATTCTCCTGGGTACTAGACCTGAAACACTGGATGAAATGAAAGATACAAAGCCTGAATTTTGACATGAGAATAAATCAATAACATGCTGCATAAATATTGAGACATTGAGCAT
This sequence comes from Grayia smithii, assembly GCA_032468115.1. NCBI lineage: Eukaryota > Metazoa > Chordata > Lepidosauria > Squamata > Grayiidae > Grayia > Grayia smithii. The sequence continues at coordinate 171,057 of JANHFM010001422.1, read as the reverse complement.
AAAACAGTTCATGTGAAAATGCAGCTTATTTAATTCCCTTAATTTTTATTAAATCCACACACATACTCCTGCTATTTTTTTAACCCAAGGGCACAGTAAGCTGGGTGTTTAAATCTGCTCAGTAGGAGAGCCACTTGTTTTTTTATAAATTCCTCAAATTGGATTTCTGTTTTATATTAAATACAAGATAATGTATTTGTTCACAAAATGTCTTTCCATTTTGGGGGCCAGACTTCATGTTATGACAAAAAATCAGCTGCTGCTTTAAAAAGAAATTCTATCTTGTGTTTTCTCTTACAGTAGCAAAAGGATCTTACAGCCACAGGGTAACCTTAATATCACTGGCCACATATTTTGCTGCCACTCAACCTATTTATCCATCATCAATCCACCTGCTAAGGGTCTACTGTCACATGGAAAAACTCAGTGCATATCCATCTGTGTATATCATGGCTGCAGTTGTTGTGGTGCCTGCATTATCAATTGTATGGTATCTGATAGGGTGGGACCCCCAGTTACATCCAATGCATGAGAGAATCACTTCATTGCAGAGGACATGAGAGTGTAGGAAGGCTGATTTTAGTTATATCCCTGCTAATTTAGTCTAACAAAGAGAAGGATTGAAGGGTGATGGTGGTAAGGTAGCAGTCTTCCAGTACTTGACAGGTTGTCACAGGCAAGAGGGGATTGACATATATTCTCTAAGCACTTGAGGGCTGGAGGAGAAGGTGTAAGATCATTAAAGAGAGATCCAACCTAGAACTAAGGAGAAATTTCAGTCATAATTTAGAATGATCAGTGGAACAACTTGCTCCAGAAGGTGCTCCATGATTGAAGGTTTCCAAGAACTGACTGGACAGCCATATGTCCAGAATGGTACAGGGTCTCCTACTCAACCAGGGGGTTGGGCTAGAAGACCTCCAAGGCTTTCAACCTATCATTCTATGTTCTATGTCATACAAATAGGGCTTTGAGCATCATCTTAGATCAGGGGTGTCAAACTGGTGGCCCGCAGGCCGGATGCGTCACATACAGGCCACGTCCACCCAGCTCCATGCAGAGAAAAAACACCACAAAACATCATGTGATGGCAACGTGACACCACGAATTTGACACTGGTGTTTTAGATAATCTTTTGCTGATGTGTATTGGCTTGAGTAGTTAAACAAGGAAAATGGCCTTTGTTGCAGCTGATATAATAGATAGCACTGGTACTTGTTTTTTTCTGGATACAAGGTCACTAAAATTAATTCTAAAACTATAACTAAATTTTGGGGAGTAATCATTTCCACGAATGGCTTCATTTCAGTCATTTTTTGTGACCTTGTGCAACTTCTGCTTAACTACTTTTTCTTTCTGTTCCTACAGATATATTTATTTTTCTATTTGCAAGGGAATCAGTTTAAAATCTCTTTCCTTCCTTTTTTCTACATATCTGTGGTTAAGAAATATTGGTTTTATATATCTGGAAGGTGGCAGATTTGGGACAACTGATGCAGTGGTGAAATTCAATTTTTTTTAACTACTGGTTCTGTGGCTATGGCTTGGTGGGTGTGGTGTGGCTTGGTGGGCATGGATCGGTGGACATAGCAGGAGAAAGATACTGCAAAATCTCCATTCCCACCCAACTCCAGGGGAAGGATACTGCAAAATCCCCATTCTGTTCCCACTCCTGGGAGAAAGATATTGCAAAATCTCCATTCCCACCCCACTCTGGGACCAGCCAGTGGTGGTATTTGCCGGTTTTCCGAACTACTCAAAATTTCCACTACCGGTTCTCCAGAACCTGTCAGAACCTATTGGATTTTACCCCTGAACTGATGTATACTTTATGTTTACAAGACTGCAAGAAAGCATCACTTCAACTGATATGACACATTGGCACTAGGAGAGAAAAATTCACCACTATTCTGGACAGCTTGTTTGTTCTCACCTAACTTGGAAGTAAAAAGAGCCGAGGTGGCTCAGTGGTTAGAGTACAGTACTGCAGACTACTTCAGCTGACTGCTAGCTGCAATTCAGCAGATCGAATCTCACCGGCTCAAGGTTGACTCAGCCTTTCATCCTTCCGAGGTGGATAAAATGAGGACCCAGATTGTTGGGGCACAACAAAGCACAATGAAGCGGTATATAAGTCTAAGTGCTATTGCTATTACTAATTCTATTACATTTCCTAATTTTCCTACTCAACAACTGAGTTCTATTCTTTCAATCAACATTATGCTAATACAAGCAGGGGGTTATCATTTGTAGCATTTTAACAATTATATTTTAGCCTTATTTGTTTTGTGAGTTCAGCCTGTTCAATTTACAGAATGTTTGCATAAACCCACAAAAAGGGGTTAAGCCAGTATACAACAGTTCAGTTAAACATGGGTAGCCATGTCATGCAAATATAACCTGAGCATTACCCATTTCACTTGGCTATGACTTAATTGCTTTTAATTAGGTTTTCCCAAGAATATTGTTTTGCCTTTCTGACACAAAGCAAGGTCATTTGTGTGTCATTATTGTTTTCCTCCAGGCTGTGAGGCATCGGTTTTTGGCTAATTTGCCAGGTATGTAGGGAGACCAACAATGGGAGGCATTTTGTAGCAGATATTTCTTGAAGAAGGAAAGCAGGTGGCACATCATTATATCTGTCTCTGACATCCAGGTGTTCAGTAGGTGAACTTTGACATCAATCCCTTTATATTCTGCTCCTCAGTCCTGCTCTTTCCTTTTGTCATTTGAACCTTAAAAGGCTGAGATATCAGCTTCTGCTGCTTAGACAGGATGGTTCTTATCATCCCTGGAAACTCATTAAAAAATAAAATCAGTTTCAATGAGTAATTTGTTTGCCTACGAGTGCTATTTTAAAAACTATGCCATTCAAAGTCTTTTGAATGAATGAAGTCCAATTATTTAAATCTCTTGGGGACCAAGTACTTTTGACAGTACTATTTTGAGTGACAGGATCCCTGGAAGGAAGTACTTGATATTCACATCCACGTGAATGCCACTAATCCTGGTTGTTGATCACTATTGGCCAAATGGATAAGGAAGCTAAATGTGTTTCTCTTAGGGTAGTGGTTAAATGTCAGAATTTAAATCAGAGAGATCCACTACCAGTTTTCAGTCTAGACTCAACAAATATTCCTCAGAGTTTAGTTCTAATAATATTAAAAAAACAATAGTCAAAGTGCTAACAGTGTCTACAACAGTGTCTTTAAAATGTTTGATATTAGGATAAGGTAAAGGTTCCTGTTGCATATATGTGCTAGTCATTCCCGACTCTAGGGGGCGGTGCTCATCTCCATTTCAAAGCCAAAGAGCCAGCGCTCTCCGAAGACATCTCTGTGGTCATGTGGCCAGCATGATTAAATGCCAAAGGCGCACGGAACACTGTTACCTTCCCACCAAATGTGGTCCCCATTTTTCTACTTGCATTTTTTATGTGCTTTCGAACTGCTAGGTTGGCAGAAGCTGGGACAAGTAATGGGAGCTCACCCCGTTACTTGGCACTAGGGATTCGAACCACTGAACTGCCGACCTTTTGATCGACAAGCTCAGCATCTTAGCCACTGCATCCCTGACATTAGAATAGCCAGGTGCAAAATGAACAAAGTTAAAACCCATCCATTTTAACAATATCAAACACCTCATAAAATCTGAACAAAAACAAAGAACTTGAAAACGGCTTTAAAAATACACAATAATTTATGAGTGGTGAAGGAAGAGATTCAGAAGTTGGGGCAATAGACAAACATTCAGGATCCAATCTGGGTCAGTCACCAGGACCAGAGGTTTAGTTTTCAGACTCGTGCTAGAGCCCATTCTCAGGGAACTTCTCATTACTAGAACATAGAAATCTCTGGAAGATGGGCTCCAGCATGAGTTCTGGGATATGCACATTTGCCTTCATTCATGAGACAAGTGCTCATTTTGTACATATTCTACAAAGACGTCTAGAGATATGTTGCCACCCATTAGATTTCTATGGTTTGTCAGCATTAGAGGAGATGGCAGGAAGACAATAACCCAAAATTTGATTGTTATTTAATATGTTAACAAGGATACCTTTTCCAAATTAACTCATCATTTGTTCCTGAATGTGATCAAAGAAGTAAATCATTGAGATCATAACTGGGCTTTTTCTGAAGTTTCCCAGAATACCTCTTGCTCCAATGGGTTACTAATAGAGGACAGCACATGTTTATTCAGCTAACAGAAACATAAAGTGGTCCAATTGATCTGTATGTACAGAATATAAACTATTAATATGATTTGGAAGCCACCTCAGTACTTTTACCAAATTTATAGTAGTATAGAAGTTAAAATTAATTTTGTTCTGAAAAAGCTACACTGGTATGTATGTATGTATGTATGTATGTATGTATGTATGTATTTACAGCATTCACATAGCAGCCTACCTCATATAATGACTCTTGAATGGAGAGGAAATTTGGTGTTATTTCTTTATGTCTATTGATGGCTTATTTGCCTTAATGCCACATTTCCAGGGATTTCCTACATCAGAGGTCTTCAAACTTGGCAGTCTTCAACTTCCAGAATTCTCCAGCCAGCTATGCTATGTGGACCGAAGTCCACAAGTCTTAAAGCTGCCAAGTTTGAAGACCTCTGTCCTATATGTTTCACCTATAAATGTATGAACAAAAACAAATATTATACAATGAAATCAAGAAAATCAAATCTAAACTCCCTTTTTACCATCCTGTAATCCCTTATTTAATGGTAGAATCGGGTTTCTGGATGGAGCTGAGTATTTACTGGCCAGATGCCCTTTTGAACACCACATGAGTTCATAACAGATATTTTTTTTTCTTTGCTTCCTAGGAGAGAAACATCTGCTGCTACCTAGGATTGAACTCTAAACCTTCTGAGTCAGTGGTGGATTGCCACCAGTTCGCCCTGGATTGGGAGAACCGGTGCAGTGGCAGTGGCTCCGCCCAGACACTTCTGCGCATGCACGTGAGCGCACACATGTGCGCATGAGCAAAACAGTAGCAAGCTAAATTGAAACCCATTACTGTTCTGAGTGGGAGAGAAGTGTCTTCACTACTAGGCCATCATACTCTTGAGAAAATCAAACATAAGTTACATTGAAACTGTGTCCAAGCTAAAACTAAGATGCCCCAAATATAGAGTACCTGCTTTGCATTCATAAAGTGCCAGATTTTGTTCTTGCCCAGTTAGATCTAGAGATATCAGTAGAAGCTTCACTTGTCTGAAACGACAGATGCTCACGATTGCCACCTTCAACTATGGGACTTTAATGGTCCTCTAGCCTAACTTAATACACATTGCTTTTATATTCTAATGTGGAATTAGACATCTTTATCAGAGAAATCCTACCCTTTCCAAAGTTCAACATTAGTAATTCCACTCAGAATAAGGAGTATTTATCTGCTTTATTTGAAAAAAAAACCCACCACATTAAAACATTAAAGCTTTATGGTAAATTCTGGTACAAAGTTGAAAATTGTCCACATAAGGCTTTAGTTTTAGAATGAAGTGTAAATATTTCTAACAATAGTTTTTCCCTAAAACATTTTAAAGATGTTTAATATTCTGATTTAATAATACTAACTTTACCAGTAATGCACCTTTTTCATAACAGGTTTTAAAATTATATTCCAGAGAATTCCACAAGCTTCCTTTTTGTTGTTGCTTTTAGAATTCTGGTAAATGATCGTTCTATTTAAAATATTTATGAGGTACAGTATATTCCCTCATAAACATTTTAAATAGGGGGAAAAAATCAGAAAATAGCCTCTCCACAACAGAATATATTGTAGGTAATGTGCAAGAATAAATGGAAAAAACTGATTAAACTGGATGACAGTCTCATAAGAACAGAGAATGTAGCCATCTATAAACTACCACAATGCTCACCTGTAGATGTATAAACAAACAAATATTAGAAAATGTATTCAATAAAATCAAAACTAAGTAAGTACTATGTTCTTGGAATGTCTCCTTGCTAAACTGGAAGGTTATTATGCAATGAATGTTCATAATTATTTCTAAATTAGTTTCTTAAAATTTATTTTTCAAATAAGCCACCCATTCTGTACCAACATGTTATCTTTAAAAATATAGAAAATGACATGAGCCCAAGTGGATATTTATTCTTGGAAACTCTCCATATCTAATTTGAGATAATTGTAGATTACAATGATTTAAAAATTTGCACCAAGAGATAAACAGATGCATAGCCCATGCAAATTAACAACAATAAAAAAGATTTTGAATAATTCTGTCAATTAGTACTTTTCAAAATAAAAATCAAGAGGTGTGAGCTAGTGACATATTTAACCTGGTGCTTAACATTTTTAATGTTGCTCTTGTTGTTAAAGACACATACCTGAAGTTCATTAATGTGAACTAAAATAAAGAAAATCATAAGGAGAGCCAAGCAGCAGGAATAGTAAACTTTCACAAAGTCCACAAAATTCATTATTCAGAAGATCAGAAAACAAAGTGCTGTTTGTACAGTAGTGGCCAAAATTGTGGAAACCTTTGGAAAAAGTGTATTTTTGAGGTTTGATGATAATAACACTACTTTTTTTTGGAGTTTCAAGATAATTATATTCCACTGCTGGAATGACCTGGGAATAGCCCAGCCCTTAACCCAATTGAAAATCTATGGAGCCGACTAAAGAAACTTGTTAGTCAGAAGGGACCCAGCAATAAAACCCAGTTAATAGAAGCCATCATTCAATCTTAGATTCACCAAGATTGGAAAGTTGTTGTTGTTGTTTTTGTACAGTCGCAAAGTTGTGTCTGATTTTCCTTGGCAAAGCAAGGTGGTCGTTAAGGGAGTCGCGTCCAATTTTACAACCTTCTTGGCCAGGGTTGTTAAAAGTGAATCACTACAGTTCTTAAGCCAATCATGTGGCTATCAAGCACATCTGGATTCCCCACTGATTTTGACCCCGGGACACAGCAACTGTCATAAATATGGGTCAGTTGCCAAGTGCCTGCATTTTGATCACCTGACGATGGGGACGCTGCAACGGTCGTCAAGTGTGAAAAAACAGTCCCAAGTCACTTTTTTCGGCGCCGTTGTAACTTTGAACGGTCAGTAAAAGAACTGTCGTGAGTCGAGGACTGTCTGCGTTTTAAAAATCAAAAATAAATGCCTCAGAAACACTGAATTTCTGACTCCTCAGCCAGTGACGGAAGCAGATCCTTCTCCCTTTTGAAAAAAAAAAATGCGAATAAGATCCAGAGTGCTCTTTCTGAGCATGGGAATTCCTCAAAAGTCACCATCTTTTTTTATTTTTTTTAATAAATAAAAAAACTATAAGTCCCACACCGAAGCTGCTCAAAGCAGTAAGATCACAGATTAATTTCTCCACAGGTTGCTTTGCCTGGCAGTGTTTTTCTTTTTTTAAAAAAACAAAACAAAACAGGATTATACCCTTCATTAAGAGATAAAAAATAAATTAAGGGTTCTCTCTCTTTTTCTTCCCCTCCCAACAAAAATTGCCAACCCAAGAAAGAAGAAGGAGTCTGTGAGAAAACCCTTGGAGCCATGCTGGGATGAATCTTCCTTCAACCACATCAACCTAAACTTTAAAAAGTACCACGCACCACTCCCTTTCCAAAAGATGTGAGAATGGGTAAAACTGTATTTCACAACCTCAGCAGGTTTTAAGGTATATGGATTTCAATTCCCAGAATTCCCCACCCAGTATAGCACAGAATTCTGGGAGTTGAAGTCCACACGCCTTAAAACTGACTGGGGAATTCTGGGAGCTGAAGTCCACATACCTTAAAACTGACTGTGGAATAATTATGCTGGGGAATTCTGGGAGCTGAAGTCCACATACCTTAAAACTGACTGTGGAATAGCTATGCTGGGGAATTCTGGGAGTTGAAGTCCACATACCTTAAAACTGACTGTGGAATATCTATGCTGGGGAATTCTGGGAGTTGAAGTGTACATACCTTAAAACTGACTGTGGAATAGCTATGCTGGGGAATTCTGGGAGTTGAAGTGTACATACCTTAAAACTGACTGGGGAATATCTATGCTGGGGAATTCTGGGAGTTGAAGTGTACATACCTTAAAACTGACTGTGGAATAGCTATGCTGGGG
>JANHFM010001422.1:120299-132405 GCA_032468115.1 Grayia smithii | reverse complement strand
TATATTGTGAGCCGCCCAGAGTCCCCTGGGAGATGGGCGGCATATAAATATAATAAATAAATAAATAAATAAATAAAGAAATGGAATAGTCAAACCAAGGTATCAAAAATCTTATTAGGAAACAAACTTTTATCTGAACAAGAGAATGCTTATTAGTTTATGGAGTTGCACCCTGATGCTTATAAAATGGGAAAAGATCCTACTGGTTTTCTATCTTTGATCACAAGAGGGAGTATTTGCAAATAATCATTCCTTAAACAAAAATGCTGTTTCCTAATATCAATTATAATATCAAGTATCTGAAATAAACTGACAGTAATACCTGCTGATCAAAACAAATGTTGATTGAACTGAGTTTTTCTTTACTTGTGAATGTGATAGAATGTACACTTATTATTGTTGAATCTAAATGTTGGATCAAAAAAGTGCTTTTGTGTATTAAGAAATTTGCAACATGCTTTACTGTATGAAAATTTATCTTACCAACCTATTCAATTTTTTTTCCAGACATTGTTTTTTTGCATCATTGAAGTAGGAAAGAAACAAATGAAGTGTGCTTTTCATAAAATGTAGAAGGACTGAAATATTGTAGGCTTACCTTACTGAATAATTGTCAGATAGGCTCTAAGTGTCATGACAGACTTGTTCTAGTTTCTATTGTTTGTAGAAACTATAATGCTATGAAAAGAAATAATTATAACACGTTCGATATATTAAATTCATTATATATTTGGTTGGCTGGAATTGCTTCAATTCCTCTTGAAAAGTTAATCTCAGACTTAATATCTTATTGCATTTTCAGTTAACAGAATAATGTCATCTGCAGAGTGCAGGTTATTGAAGTTGCTATAATTCTTTAAATTTTGATTTGAACCTAATATACTTTCCCTCTTTACTTTTTGTTTTTGTGTGTGCATGTGTCACCATACCTAGAGAATGATAACTTAGCATAATCTACTAGTTTTTGCCAACACGAGTCTGTAATAGCCAACTACGGTACCTGCGCCTATCCAGTATTTGTTACAGAAATAAATAGCAAAATAGTAAAAAACATGACTATTAAATTCAGTTCAGTCTTTAATATGGTCAAACCAGCACACACACACACACACACACACACACACACACACACACACACATATACACACATCTGACTATTAGAGCATGTTATCAGTAGAAACCTACATTTCATGAAGACAGGAAATGACATTTGTGTGTCATGGATATGTTCCAGGGGTGAAATCCAGCAGGTTCTGACAGGTTCTGGAGAACCGGTAGTGGAAATTTTGAGAAGTTTGGAGAACTGGCATATACCACCTCTGGCTGGGCCCAGAGTGGGGTGGGAATGGAGATTTTGCAATATCCTTCCCCTGCCATGCACACCAAGCCATACCACGCCCACCAAGCCACACCCACAGAACCGGTAGTAAAAAAATTTGGATTTCACCCCTGATATGTTGTCATATAACAGCAAGCCAGCAGGTGAACTAAATATCTTACAATTGTGCAATTTTATATTGTATGTAAGACATTTAGGAATAAATTCAAACTTTCATGTGATGTGGATTTATTTATTTACATTTATTACCTACCCAACTCTTCAATGAACATTAATATAAGATGCAGTTCAATGGTGAGAAAAGAAAGGCCTTGCAGTTAAGCAAGAAAAAACAAATGCACAGGTAGAAAAAGGTGGTACCTCTCTCAACAGTAGTAACTCTCAGGGGGATCAAAGTGTCCTGATGGACCATCACTTAAGAATGAACCAGCAGTATGTTACAGCTTCCAAAACAGCCAATGCAATCCTAAACTGCATCAACAGAAAAATAGTATCAAGGTTATCACAAGTGTTGGTATCACATTATACTATACTATTGAGGCCACACTTGGATTACTACATCCAGTTCTGGTCTCCACAATAAAAAAAAAGTTGCTGAGACCTTAGAACTGCAGAGAAAAGCAAAAAAGATGCTAAGGGGTTTGGAGGATAAATTGTGCAATCAACAATTAAGGAAAATAGGTATGTCTAACTTAATGAAGAGAAGGATTAGGGTGATATGATGGACCTTCCAGTATTTGAGTCATGAGAGATGAGGGAGTTTATTTATTCTAAAAAGCACCTTAGCACAGAACAAGACACAATGGGTAGAAACTCATGTAAAGAAAGATTCGATCTGAAACAAAGGAGACATTTCCTGACAACGAGAGCAATTAACCAATGAAATAAATTGCCTCCCCAGAGCTGTGGCTGCTCCATTGCTGAAAGTTTTCAAGAAAAGGCTGAACATCCAGCTCTGTGAGAAGATATAAAGACTTCTGTCTTGGTTGGTGGGCTGGATGACCTCTAAGGTCCCTTCCAATCTTTTGATTCTATGATCTGTTATCTGTGACATGTTCTTGCCAGTAGTTTCATATACAGATATATAGGATCTGTGTTCTGTTTGGGCTTTCAAAAATACACAGATAAGAACCTGATTAGAATACGTTCTTTTCGTCTGTGAAAAAGATTGCTTAGTTTTTTGGGTTGTCAGTTTTATTGACGTTATATTCTTTAACACTTCACACCGGAGGAATCGTGTCTATATCTGCAGTATTATTTTCTCCAATGAAGGCTCACTCCATGAGTAGTACTACTAATAAAGATTTTTGTGTATATGTTATATTGATTGACTATTTACAAGAGGGAGAGAGAACGGCAGAGAGGAAGTAAGTTTAACTCATTAATTAATCACATCTGTTTATTCCTTTTTTATATTAGTTTTATTAAAATTGCAATTATAAAAATTATAAAAGTTAAATCAAACTAAAATGAATGAAAGAAAAAGTAAAAAGTTTGAGAAAAAATAAAAACAGAAAAGAAAGAAAAAATAAAACTGGAGTAAAGAAAAAGAAATAATCACAAATATAAACATCACAAGTATCAAGTTTTTAATAATTTATCACATTCCCCTAAAATATACCAAATGATCTCTTCTTCCCATATCCTAATCTCATAGATCTTATTTATTTCTGAATATAAGAAATATACATTGGACAGAACTATCTATTCCAAATTAGTTTTAATTGTATTCAGCCATAAGTATTCGTATATCAGCCTGATTGAAAGAAGTTTCATGTTGATATTGGATATATATTGCCATGTATTTAAACTAAGTCCAGTGTTGCAAAATGTAGAGTAGTATGAAGTTTGAAAGAAATGCATATTACTTCTGGCGGTGCCAAAGGAGATCTCTTTGCATAAAATGCTAATGAATCAAAATCCTTCAGCAATCTTAGATTCCACTCTAATGCCCCAGCAATGTATTTATAAAAGCATCTCTGGTATCTTAGAGCAAGACATTGAGGACCATTTACCAGGGATCACATAACAAAAATGTCTCTACTTCTTTTTAAAAAGAGGTGCTTAGGGAAAACTTGATTCCCATTGTCTCTGCAGGTGAGGCGTCATTCAAGATTCACCAGATTCACCAGATCAGCATTTCTCAACCTGGGACATTTTAAGACGAATGGACTTCAACTCGCAGAATTCCCCAGCGAGTCTTGCTGGCCTGGGAATTCTGGGAGTTGAAGTCCACCCATCTTAAAATGGCCCATGTTGAGAAGTAGTGCAATAGATGATTGTACTAGAAATATATGGATCTGGCCCATATAATGGTCCATATTAATTGGATAGCATTGGATCTCTCAGGGTTTAAAAAAAAATAGTAGAAAAAAATCATAATTGTTTGCATTTGCACTCCCCCTAACATATGGAGCTTTTGTACACATGTTCCTTTAATTTATGTAGGTGTTAACATAAATTGCCAGAGAACCTTTTTTAAAAAATGCAAATCTCTCTGATGTTCTTTCTAATGTTAATATCCCTCATGCAGGCTTTTTCAATATAAATTCCCCAGATGTAAGTTCTTTCCCCCCCACATTAATTACTGTTTTTGGTACTTTCAGTATTGTACATTCTTTTTCAGGCGTGGTTTTTTTTTTTAATGGATTTATGGACAGTTGTTGATGTTGATGTATTTGTGCTGCTTAGAAGTCAACTGGGAGCACAATGCCCAAATCTCTCAGCAGAATCCCTGGCAAAATTCTCTCTTTGCTACCATTGGCACATCAGACTTGTTTTTAAGTTGCAACTTAAAAGAAAATTTACCAAACTGTCTGTCCTTGTTCTCATAGCCATCAGCCAAAGGGATTCCCTTGTCTCTTTGCCTTTTTAGCAAAGCTGGTCTGCCTTTAATTGCCATGCATTCTTCCTACCCTCAAGACGCGAGCAGAACAACAGTCCAGGAGGATATGACCATCCAGGTCCTTCTTCCAGCTTTCCATGCGCTCATTCTTAAACACAAAGTGACTTAGGAAGAGCGATGCTGACAGTGTACATTTACAGATGCCACCATATGGGTTTGGAAGGGAAAAAAAAAAACCCTATTTGCGCTGATGATTCCCTGCACATGTAAGAGACAGTTTGCATTGTTGGCACTGTCTCTACACAGAAACAAGCACAGCTTAGCAAAGTTAAGCAGATGGTGCTGGATCTGGTGCCAGGGAACCACTGAATTAAAGGTTATACCCACCAGGTTTGATGTTGTGCCAGTTTGAATTGGTACAGAAGCTTCGGCCCACCTGCTTATTGGCCTCATGACATCTGGCATTTTTATTTATTTATTTATTTATTTCTGACTGAGCTAAATGCAGTAAGAGAGAAGAAAAGTGTCGCTTTAAAAACTATTTACTAGGAAATAGAACTGTAAGAATCCTAAACACCAAACCCAGACTATAGAGCTAAACATTTTATTTGTAGCAATAGATGCACAGTGCATTTGTGTCACTTTGGAAGAAGACATGTTTTTGGATAGGTATTGCTGCTGATTTGTTTACCGTGTTCTTTTTAAAAAGCATTGAATAAAATCTCAGTTGATGGTATCATTTAATTGGCTTGGTGGGATAATAATGGACTCATGGTGATATTAGGAAACAAAGTGCAAGTGAGACAAAAAATGTCATAACAGGTTGGCCTTAGGTTATCACACTATCTAAAGAATCATTCAGTAGTTGTTAAATGCTTGTATTAAAGTACAGCAATCTTCCTTAATTCCTGTCTGGACAGAATTCAGATTCGAGGATGCTAAGGAATTTATAAACTGGGATGATTCTTGGACAAGCCACCCTTCAATAAAAGCTTGGTCTACCACCAGTTTAATTATGAGTGTGTTACATATTTTGGAAGTTGAAAGCAAACTTCATCTAATCAACAAGTTGTTATCTATTTATTTAACCTCAATATTTCTTTCCCTTACTTTTAATCATCGTATTATTCTTTCATAACTCAAATACTTTGGCCACCTAATGAGAAGGAAAAACTCACTGGAGAAGAGCCTCATACTGGGAAAGATTGAGGGCAAAAGAAGAAGGGGACGACAGAGAACGAGGTGGCTGGATGGAGTCATAGAAGCAGTAGGCGTGAGTGTAAATGGAATCCAGAGGATGGTAGAGGAAGGAATGCCTGGAGAAACATTGTCCATGGCGTTGTGATGAGTTGGACACGACTTCACAACTAACAACAAATTCTTTCATCCTTTATCCTTGGTATCATTTGTTGAATGCATATAGAATTTTAGTGATACAGAAAGCAGCATGTGGAAAGTACTTGCTCCTTTAATGTTTTCCATCTGTTGAAACCCAATCCTGCCTCCCAATCCAATCTCCTTGCTATTTTTTCCATAATGATCAGGGGAGTATCTGGAACAATCTGCAGACCATGATTCTACCTTTAGAGAAAAAACTCCTTTCTTTATAATCCAGAACTGATAGCCCTATTTTCACTTTCTCTCTCCCTCCCATAACCCAAATGATGTTTACTGCAACTCTGCCACTTAACCAAATGTCATTCTCTATGACTGCTGTTAACTAGTATCATGATCCCATATCTTCTATTTACATCTTGCTTACATAGAGGGATTTCCTTGAAGTCTTCCTAGTCTAGAATAAAACTTTAACAACTCCAATTATTTTTAGGGATTATCAGCCATTTCCAACTATATCTATATGGACAGAATTCATAGTATCATGGACTGCAAGCAAATTTTTAAGACTGCCTCTGTAATCTTCCTTTCTGCCGAATTGAGGGCCTGATTACCTTTTTAAAGACCCTAAAACATTACTTTTAAAGCAATGATTTACTCATCTAAATTAGTTGATTTTAATATCCCTGTTTTGGCTATATCTTTTTTTGTTGAAAGACCAGAGTAGGTGGCAATATAAATTTCAAAACATAAATAAATTGTATCTTACATTAGGCCTGATCCTTGCTCTTGAATGGAATCCCATTTTTTGTTATAAGCTGAACAAAGTAAGTCCTAGGTTATACTTTATTATACCACTATGGGGACTGTTACTATTGTATAGACTAAAGCTATTATCTACTTATCTAGTACGAATAAAGATCCTACTATAGTGAATAGAGAATTCAGATCTCCTTGGTATGAAGCAAAAGCACCTAACAATGGTTCATTCTGCAGCAGCTATTTCAACTTTGAGCTCACAGATTTAGTAGCTAATTCCACAAGAGCATGTTCACTTGCTTTTTATTTTTGTCTACTTTCTTTGACTTTGAAATAGAAAAATTGGGTATCCTAAATAATTACTGAAAAATCTTGTAATGTTGATTAAATATTTCAAAGGAAGTATTGCTGTTCAGAGATCATCTTAATAGTTGGATAAGATGGGTGGGGAAAGGGAAAAAACTCAAAATAGCAGGAAATATTTCTCATATCTGGGGGCGTTAACAGAGGAATTTTAAAAAAGTCAAGTTGACATCCACAACCATGCAGTCTTGTCTGTTTGCTATACACGCAATGTAAATTTAAAAACCAGCAGGACTTTGAATTCTGGAGTCCGTGGTGTTCTCTAAATATATGAGCTACACATATTCTATTTTATTAGGCCTTTGAATGCCTGGTCATGACTGCCATTTTGACATTTTTGATTTTACACAGATTTTTCTGCTGTATTCTTTGTATATAAACTATAAATTATGAATTTTATGTATTTTCCACTGTTCAGCTCCGTTAAAAAAAAAGCATGCGATAAAGTAAACCAAGTTAAATAATGAAATATTTTATATGAATATGGAAAGGAAAAGGGGTTGCCCATAAGAGCAAAATCTAATAGAAGTAAAGAATCTATGATACTCAATGGAATGTTTAATGAATGGTTCAATGATGAGCAAGAATAAGGTGAGGATATTTAATGTCTTCTTTGCTTAATGTTTTCATGGATCAATGTACAAGAAATATTTGTAGTGATGTTAGAGGTGATTGGTTGGGGTGTGAATCTACATGTTCTGTTTTATGCAGATGATGCTGAATAATTTGAAATGAAAGCTAGATCATGGGTACACATGTTTGTGTGCATTTAATTTCACTGGTTCTATATAATAGCATGTTTCTGCCTACTTTATTACATTGGAATAATAGTTGGTAGTAATGGTAGTAATATCAAAAGCATTAAGAAACTGCTAATTAATAAGTGATACTTATCTATGTTTTCAGATGCATTGGTTTACTAATGTCATTTCTGAATTACAAATGTATAGCAGGAAGATTAAAAAAAACTTACTGAAATCTTGACTGTGACTGGTTCTTTATTGTGTGGAATAATCTAAAATACTGGTACATGAAGGTATTAACACTTTTTGCTGAACGAACTGAGATTGAATGAATTGAAGTCAAGCTTTTCAGGGACAGTTATGTTCACAACTTCCTTTGTTTGGTAAGATGATTTGGATAAGACTTATATTTGATGCCAAAACGAGGCTGCAATCAAGACAATGGCTTACCTCCGCCACTGGTGTTAATTTAGCATTATGTCATATTAGCTATCATTGTGGTAATGAATACATTCAAATATGTATTTAAGTTGTTCATAGAAGTTTCATAGCTGAATGCCTTTTTCTGTCATTGTTTTCTTTTGGCCCTTCCGTTTGCATTTTTCTGCTCTTTACCCAAGTATATCAATCTATCTTTCTGCTGAGAATAACACTTCAGGCATCTGACAAATTGGGCACAAATTCAAGAGAGCTTATCCTCTAGTAAATCTGTTAGTCTTTAACAAAACTCTTTGTTGTTCTCAGTATGTACGTCTGTTACCAACCTTGTGCAACTTCAAGCACTATGATTTTATTTTTTTTACCAAGAACATAATTCCTGGTAATAAAAAATATGCCAGAGAGCACTGATATTTATAAGTCCTAAGTTGTTTTGTCAAGGTCATAGTCAAACGAATTTATTTATATTTTTCAAAGAATGCCATTTCTTCATTTATTTTTGTAGGTTGGATTTAATACCCCAAGTTACAGAGTGTGAGTTTTTAATAGACTTCTTTTACAATTGGAATGGCAGGCAAATAAAAGAAAACATAAAAAGGGTCATTTGTTTCTGAAAGTTTTACTGCTTCATTTACAGATAGTTCATGGAAGTGTTAAAAAAAGAATACCTGATCTATTTTAGATATGCTATATATTTCCGCTTCTCTCTTATTCAAAGAAATTAGTGGAAATAGCAATCAAGAAAAAAAAAAGGAGCTTAACAATATTTAATAACTAAGAGCTTAAGGCAGTTTTCTGCCTTACAGAAAATGTGCCAATTTACTTTGCTAATAATTTGCATGACTTAGGGCCAAACTACATGTTATAATACATCTATTACAGAGCTATTGTTCTGTTTTCCCTTTAATTAAAGGTATTGAATGATACTTATTGGGGGAAAAACAGCATGGGGGAGGGGAGACATATGTTGCTACCCAAGGTCGTTGGAATGAAAATGCTTGCTCTCACACACTCCTACCCATGACATTTTCTATCCTCCAATGGTCCCAGATGTGGATCGAAGAATGGGGTGAAATGTACTTTGCGATATCACCAGCTTCAGTTTGTTTAATTAGCAGGGTTTTTTAAAAATTAAAACAAAGATGAAATGGAACAGATGTAGATACTGCATTCTTCATTGCAGAAACAAAAAAATGAAATGCACAGGCTTGGGATGTTCAGAAGGCAGTACGAATGATCAGCATAGCAGAAAGATCCTTTCAGTAGTGAAATCAGTGATCCAGAGAGATGATGGCTCACTTTCATAGTGAATGTTCAAAGCAAAGAGATTCTTTTCATTTGGATTCCTGCATTAACTAGGGAATTGAATTCCATGCCCTAAATGACCTCTTCCAGCACTCTGGTTTTATGAAATTAAATTTGATTTTGTTTCATTTCATTTCAATATCAATGCTCACCATCTTTTTAATGTTTTTCCATGTATCACATTAAATTTTATAATTTTGAGTTGAGCTACAATGCCCAAGTCATTGAATGGCTGCAATGGTCCAGAAACCCCAGATTGTGTACCTATATTGGTATACCTACGTTCCTAATATGATATAAAATTAGCTTTCCTATGACATGAAGAGGCACAACTGAAATTGGCAGTTGCCTGATGACTAGTTCACCACATCATTTGTTTAGAACACTTACTGATCAGGTCCTGTTAATTGTTCCATCTCCATTGTTTGGTCTAAGGCTGATTTCTAGCTAAGAAATGCATTCCAAACTCAATTGTGCAACATTTTAATACCCCAGCAATTGCAACAAGAAGAGCAATTCATGAAGAATGCATTGGCGAGAAAGTTAAACTTTCAATAGCAAACTATTGTACTTTGTGCCAGCTATCACTATTCTTCAGGAATGCACATAAGAAATGAAGGACAACATTCCTCGATCAGAGTCCACCAATTTCCTTCCTACAATGGCCAGCCAGAATTTCTGGAAAAGCCCAGATAAATTTAATAGTCGTTTCTCATTGCTACTTTTCAGCAATGCATATTTGGCCTCTAAACATAGAGTTTCTACTTGGCTTATGCCATGACAATGAGTTTCAGTCTTTCTAGTTATTTTGAGAAATAAAAAAATGCACAATATTATATGAAAATATACTGATTTTTTAATATTTGTGTGTTTAGTTACAAATGTAGTTGCTGATTTGTTATTCGTCTATTTTATATAGAGGATTTATGTCCTCTTTTCAGCTTGACAAGGAATTGATGAGCTGAGCAGGCTGCCTTTTCTTCATATCATTCTCAGAGGTTTTTGTCATGATACAATGGCAGGTATTGTCATACAGGAGTGGCAGGCTACATGAATGGAAGCCTTGTTAACTCTCGCAGTAGTCTGCTAAATTTGGGCTGCAATCTGGTTAGTTTGTGCCAGAACAGAATTGGGAAATTGTATGGAAAGCTGTCCATGTGAAACAAAAGGAAATATTATTTCCCTTTTCATTACTCTATCATTAACAAGCTGTTCATTGCTAAAAAGAGAGGTGGTCTATTTGGTATTTGGCTGAAAACCACTCCCACTCACTTAGGGAAACAGCTGTATATTAGGTTATCAACAATGACTAGCACTAGCTCTGTAAGATTACAGGTGGGTTTGAGTATGTGTGTGTGTGTGTGTGTCTGGGGGGGGGGTGATTTTCCAGCCTGAAACTCATCTATAAGAGATTGGTCTGGAATATACTCTAGATAAAGCAGATGTTTTCTTACTGAGCTGGAGCTTCTTAGGAGACCTACCAAAATAATTCTGTTTACCTTGGATACATTGGGAAGACTCTGGACATGTCCAGAAAAACATTTCTTTATCAGTCCATACAAAGATGTCATAGAAAGCTAAACCTGGAATGAAAATGAAATTCAACTAAGTGGATTCCTGTCTTGAATTAAAGTTTGGGAATCTATCTGAAAACGTTGCTCATTGTGAAACCACTTGCATTCGAGAAAAGCAGCTGCAACTTCCAAAGGACTAGCTTCTAAGTGAGCATTTCCTCTTTTCTCTCTCTCTCTTTGTACACAAAGGAGCAAGGTTATATTATTTTGAAGGGCAATTAATTGTAAATTCTTACCGCTAAAAGATTTACTTGAGGTTCAGCAGCATAATAATCTGCTGGGCATTTGCTATTAATCATGTTTTTTGGCTCCTGTCTCTGCTAATTAGTACACTAACTTATTATTAAGTCTCTTAAAGATTATATGAGATCTGGGCTGTTACAGAATTGCTACACTTGTGCATTTCATTGCACAGTGACAAACCCTGGTGCAGATTGTCCAGATTTGCTTTATTTTTGTGGCTTTGGACAGTTCTGATCTACATCTGACAAGAGCAGATATGTATCTCTCAATATCCACTCTACCCATCCATAATTATAAATGAAGGCTTCTTATTGTGCAGCTTATAGTATGTCAAATCAATCATTTCTGGCACGCTGAATAAAGGTCTCTGAGCTCAATAATTCAAAATGACTGGTACAGTAGTAAGTGAAGTTTGAAAAAAAAAACAGTAGACAAGTTGATTAGAGCCTTTGGAGATACATGCTCTGAATAAAAGGATAACCTTTGTGAACTTTGAATACAAAGCTTTCAAATGAATTTCATATGAAATATGGGGGCATGGAGAGGCACTATTCAGGAGGGCTGATTAATTGAGTCACAGTGCTTTGTAAACCTTGACAGTGCTGAAAACGCTATTGATATGCCGTGTAGCCACACCAAGATGAGAAGACTGGCAGAAAAGGCAAGACTGAGAGGCACAAAAGAAGCTCTGTTGCACACCTCTAGTCTGAGTGAAAACTAAAGCCAGGATTGACAGATATTACACTGTGAACACTGTTACAAATGGTGGGTATAAATCCTGTTTCAGATGCAGTAAGCGTTTTAAGGTGTGCAAATAGAGGTTTCTGGAGGAAGGTAAATACGAGAAGCTACCTGGCCAAGACTGCACCCATCAACATAACATCTGAGCTGAAATAATGATGAGTACTCATTTTCATCACGTTTTTTTTTAATGTGACAACATTTCTCTTGACACTGGTTCTCTTTTGACAAATATAGATGCTACTCCTTACTCAGCAGTCATACTCAGCAGCTAGG
This sequence comes from Grayia smithii, assembly GCA_032468115.1. Lineage (NCBI taxonomy): Eukaryota > Metazoa > Chordata > Lepidosauria > Squamata > Grayiidae > Grayia > Grayia smithii. Next base: position 120,444 of record JANHFM010001422.1, on the reverse strand, counting down.
ATCTATTCTATAATAAAACAGAGCCTTGATGGCACGTTTAGCTAGTGCACTGTTAAAGTGGTTCCACTTAGTTCCACTTAGTTCCATCTGCCTGCAATTAGTGCTGGTTCGAATCTCACCAGGCTCAAGGTTGACTCAGCCTTCC
>JANHFM010001422.1:30791-46106 GCA_032468115.1 Grayia smithii | reverse complement strand
TGAGTTGTGCTTGAAATTGTAAGCTGCCCTGAGTCTCCGGAGAAGGGCGGGATATAAGTGGAAATAAAATAAATAAATAAATAAAATAAAATTTCTGAAACTTGCTTAGATTCATGACACCTCTGATCAATAACTAACTTCATTTTGAAGAGGAGCAATTTTTCCCTTCCTAAAATCAAACTACAAATTACTTGTAGGACTTATAGTTTGGCTTAAATTTGGTTTTTACAATTCATGCATATGTTTCAGAAGCAACATGAAAACCCATACATTACACTAAGCAATAGTTCGTTTAAGTAAGGTTTATTGAATAAGCTTCATCTGATTTGTTTCACATAACCCAGTAATTTACAAGCCATGCTTTATAAAACATAGTTGTTGGGTTTATACAAAATAAATTCTAGTTTACCTTTACTGCATTGTTTGTTGGTTTTGCTAACTGCTCAGAATGTATTGATTGCAGTAGGTAGAAATCTAATAAATAAATAAATAAATCAAGCCAAAATGTGTTATGTGGGATTTTATTCTCAAACAAGCCTGCAGAGGACTGCCGTCTCTCCAAGCTTGACTTATTTACTATTCTATGTCTTTGTTCAACATTATAGGGAATAAAAAAGAAGGTAAGCCTTGTTTGGTTTACCAGCTTGATGAATGATACATGATTTGTATCATTGGAAAAAATAGCATTGATAAATTTTGTTCCTCATCTGACATGTCTTTCCATGCAGCCTTCTTCACAGTTTTTCAGTATTGTGATTTTAGGTTATAACAAGGTGTTAACAAGAAAAACATGTTTTCATTAAAGCTATATACAAAGTGTACCTCTTGCCCCGAGTCCTTCTGTGTGTTTATTTTTCCCCCTAAAGGAAGTCTGTTTCTAGAATGAATAAACAAACTTTTAAGTGTGCATGTGCGTGAGAGCTGGATGGAAAAATTCTTCCAAATGTATCTTGTTTTCCTTATTCTATCCCCCAGCCCCAAATACAACGGGCACAGAACAGCTGATCAGATTTCATCAACAGGAGGCACTTACCTGTCCATCTATGCTAGTCCCAAGATGTCTGGATCACTTAGTTTCTCAGAAATATATATGAGAAGGAAATAGTATTTGTGCATATACTGTCCCCTGAACAGCATCTCCAGAATATTTCAGCATCTCTACTGCTGAGATAAAGTCTAATATGAAAACCCCAAGTACAACATGTTTAGTTGGAGTTTATTGTTTTTGGATTATTGCAAAGATGAATAGCCCTATTTCAGATCCCTGAAACTCTCCTTCCACCCATATTGCATTATAAAAAGTCAGTGGAATACATGCATTCATGCATGCCTCCATACATATATACGTACATACATACATACTTCTGGAGAAAACAAAAGAATTACTGTATAACTGGTCTAAGGCCCCATCAGGAGTAACTCATCTAATTTCTTTTTCATAAAGAATAAACCAAACCTTACAAAAAATGGGGGTAGGGTAAAAAGACCTAAGAATTATCAAACTAAGGCTATCAAATTTATGTTTAATTATAAAACTCCTGAAGTGTGGCTAATCTTTACAATAGGGCTACATCAATTTTCTGTACCTCTTTGCTACATTTAGTAGCCATCTTGATTTTTGTAGCCTAGATAGGGTAGAGATTTTTTAAAATAGAAGACGTGGCTGCCATCAGGCAACAAAAATGTTGCTCACTCATCTTGACTAAATTAAAATCTGTATTATGCTTTCATACAAATACAGAAACCCTTCCCCACTGCCCTTCATAATCTCAACCACTTGGGCTATTCCAACTTTTTTCTGAAGATTTGCATCATAGATACCGCAAGGTTCAAACTTGGAGTTTCCAAGTCTGTCGGGATTACAAGAAAATCAATATTCAGTTGAATATTTTCTACTGGCTAAATATTCTGGGAATTGAAATCTAGGTCTCTTCAGATTTACCCCGAATTTGTGAATGCAGTGGAGTTAGCATGGCAAAATTAAACCTTCTAAAATTCATAGTTTGGTAATTTATCAGAGCCTTTATTAAAATTTATCAGATTGTTAGAAAATAGTGATTACATTTTCCAGGTTTCTTCATCAGTCATCATGTTTAGCAATCTGTAGCAAAGTTGTTTGATAGTGAGATGAGCGGCATATACATTTAACAAACAAACAACAAACAAACAAACAAACAAACAAGATTCTGAACTAAAAGGATACTGTTTGACTCCATTCTATATAAAAATTGTGATGCATTTTAGAATTAAAATCAGATCTTATTGTAACGGATTGGATCTTCAATGTTGGAAAGTTGGCAAAAGAAATGATATAAATTTGAACAAGATGTTCTATATTACTTTTGTTACAAAAGTAATTAGGATGGCAGTAGATGCAGCATTAATGTTTTGAAACACATTTTTTCCAGACCTGAGAATTAACACCAATTTCCCATGTGACCTATGAATTGTAGCCCAGCCAGGTGCTGTTTCACTTAATATAAATAAAACTAGCTTAGTTGGATCAAAGATCAGATCCAAACTGGCCTGAAGGTACACTTAGAGACCGCCAGGATAATGAGACACTGTCTATATGCAAAATATAAAAAAATTGCTCATGTGTTGTTGTGATTTCCTTTTTTTTCCTTGTGTATGGCCATATGTCAAGCACAATTGGTGTACATATGGACAGAGGAAAATCTTCACAGTAATCTATATCGCAGGGACCAAAAATAGAACAAGAGCAAAAGGCTAAGCTATAAATGCTGGCTTTAGAGGACAAATTAAAAACGTTTGTTGTAGCAAACCGGTGCATTAATTAAGAGCTTTATAGCACATTCTGGCCTAGAGTGATAAAAAGTCAATTTGCAGCCTTTTATTTTTTTTTAATCCGCTTCTCTTCAAAGCCGTGCAAATGTTGAGAGAAATTTGGATATATATTTTTTTTTAATAGGAAAGAATATTTTATTAGAAACCTGGTGAGAGAAGTTACTGAAAGCAGCATTCTTCTGTTTGTAAATTTCCAGCTCCTTTTGTTCCTCATCTCTATCCTGGATCACGACTGAAATCATGTATATCATACAGCAACTGGCAAAGCAGTAGATAATGTGATCTAAACATCTAAGCATACAGGAGAAATTCATGAATTGTAGATGTTTAAGGTCTCTGCCATTATTTCATTTCAGTCCCTTACTATTAAGGCTCAGTTCTAGGACGGTACAAGCAAAATCATATGTTATATAGGATGGAATATAAGGATGGAATATAAGGAAGGATGGAATATAAGATTTTAAGGCATTAGTATTTCAGGTTTACAGGTTAACTTGAAAGGATGTGGAACTGAAGAAGGAAGAACGGAGAAACCTAATAATTTGAAAGGATGATGATCTGAAGAAGGAAGACAAGGAAAACCTACTAACAGACAAAAGTCAATGGAATTTATTATAAAATAGCACACAAGTTCACCTGTCAATCCTAATTGGCATCAGAAACCCAACAAGGATTGCACCTGGATAATACTTAGATAGGTGAATACCAGAAAATCCCAGGCTCATCTGTAAACTAAAAATAAAAAGGAAAGTGTTATATTTTCACGAAGACAAATAGATGGATGCAGTCACCAGGAGTTGAGCTTCACTTGAAGATATTTCTTAACATTCATTGCTTCTGATTTATCTGCAGCCAGAGAATCTCAGCCAAAACCAAAACCATTCACTCTACTTGGTAAATGTGCTTATTCCAAGTAAAATATTTTATCCTAGCTTCTTTGGGCTGGATCTCCTTAAAGGTTTCATCAATCAGATTGAATCATGCCTAAAAGATATTTTAGAAGTCCAGAATGCCAAATCAATGTTTACCAATGGCTGGCTAACAACATTGGTAAAGTATTCTCAAGGTCTTATATTACTCAGGAATCATATTTTCATTTTCATTTTATGAATTAATGCCTTTCCTTCAATAGTCATAAAATACTCTCCTTCACCCAAATGGTTTGCACATTGCGAGTTAGGAAGTGGCACAAAACTTGATACTTGATTCTTCTTGTATTGAAATAGGAGAAGTTAATTCTGGGTCTGATAAAATAAATATTGCCCAGATTTTCTGAGCTACTTGGAACATAGGATACCAATACAAGAAACCAAGAAGCATTGATATCTAAAAGTGTGCAGGTTACCACATTTACCCACCTAGACATTATTCCTATTCTGTTCTGTTCTGTTGTTCTATTCTATTCTATTCTATTCTATTCTATTCTATTCTATTCTATTCTATTCTATTCTATTCTCTTCTCTAAAATGCTCACGTCTGTAACCTTGAACTAGCTGAAATGGTGTATCATAGACCAAAACCTTTTAAACTAGGTACCTGTATCTGAAATAGGGTAACATTCAAAGGTCTTTTAGCACAAACTGTTTCAGGTCATGAGACAACATTTCTATGAACTTTGACTTAGCCATTCAAAACACTGATTCTTCATCATGTAGACTTGGTTGTATGTTTGGAGAGCTGAGACATCTTGCAAAATTCAAAAGACACCCGTTTAAAATAAAGGGATTTATTTTTCAGGAGCCCAACCTGAAAGCGGTCCCCATCCCCATCTGCCTTTCCGTGCCCTGCCACAGCCAAGCGGCGTGAAAACGAGCGCGGCTCTTCCTCGCAACAGCGGGAGGGAAACCGGGGCGCCCCAAATCCAAAGCGGCCTTTGCTCTCTCTGAAGAGAAGCAGCACCTCGCCTGACAGCATCTTACTTTCACGCTCCCGTCCTAAGGCCGCCGCCGCCGCCGCCGCCACGAGTAGGCCTCCCCCTCGACAGAACGGCGGGCCGAGCCACCGGTGCTGCCTGACGGAAAGGCCCGCGCCCATTTACCTGCTTCGGCCTGCCGCCGCCGCCGCCGCCGCGCGCGGTCCATGCCGGAGACGCTTCGAGGGTGCGCTGGCAGGTGGGCGGGCCGCGGTCGGGGAGGAAAAACGAGGAAGGCCGTCTCAGCCGTGTCAATCCGCCGAGTCCGGAGAGGTGGTGTACGATATTGGGAGTGGCGGCGGCGGTGGCGGCGGCGGCGGTGGCGGCGGCGGCGGCGGCGGCGGCGGCAGCAGCAGCAGCAGCAGCAGCGGAAAACGGGAAGAGACTGGAGACAAACGGCACGAAAAGCGCTCAGTTCCAGGCAAAAGCGCAAGGCTGGTTTGCCTTTGCCCACCTTTCCTTCGTCACCGCCCCTTCCCCAGTCGGTGCGAAGCGGGAGGGAACAGCTTTTCATTTAATGGGCTGCCGGGGGGGGGGTGTCACAGCAGAAGAGGGTCAGCTAGAGGCTTGCCACATACACCTTTTTTAGGGGCGGGGGGCAAAGTCAATTCGCGCATTTTGAGGCCAAAGATGGTGCTCGAACCCGCGGAACTTGCCGTAGGGTGTCAAACCTTCAGGGAGGGGAGTCAGAAAAGTCAAAATGGCGGCAAGAACCATGCGATGGAAGCCCCGCCTTTTTTTGTAACTGAGGCACGTGAAAGATCGATCGTCCTGGGAAAGATCTCTCTACGTGATCGCTGGGAGTCAGAAGCGATTCATCGACACATAAATCACATGGAAACGGGCGGAGACGGATGTAGAAAGAGGAGGGGCTTACCCATCGCATGGTTTTCGCCTTCATTTTGACTTTTTGGACCCCCTCCCCTCCCCTCAGGCAGCCTGGCAAAACTGGTTAGTCATTGGAAGGGAAACTCTCAGGTAAATACCATTTTAGGCTAGACTGGAAAGTTGGGAAAACATCCTTAAGAGGTAAATCATGCTGATATTGCTGCTAAGAAAATTATATTCTGTAGCTGTGTTTCTGAAGTCACCAAGAATTGAATTTATGGAGATTTGTTTTACCAAAAGTAAATGAAAAGTGGAGTCATGGCTGCTGTTACAACTGGTAGCTAGAAATCACTCAGAAACTGATCAATAGATCTGCTTCTGTCTTGCCAATCGTTGGGATGCTTTTCCCCCCCCAGAATATGGGGACTCGCCAGTATATTATTTTTTACTGTTCAGGAAAAGATGCTGCAAGCAGATGCTGAAAGCAGATGCTGTCCTCTTATCTCCTAATCTAATCAAAATTGTGTGATCTTATTGCATGCTTGGTCGCAGGTGGAAGTTGACATTGAAAATTAGCAGTGAGCAGAAGTAGTGGACCTCAGACAGGAAGATCTTGGGTCAACATCTGCTACTCTGAACATCTGCTTACCCCTCTGAGATGATAGGCAAATTGGAATGGAAAAGTAAAAGTACAGAAACAAAAACACAGACAGTTAATTGAAAATCAGCTGTTGGCATTGTTCTAGTACCCTATATACTGGTATAATATTCGTGAGAATATAATGGCCCTTTAATGAAGATCCCAAATTTGAGGGGATTCCAGTGACTGGGAAAAGACTGTATGCTCAAGGCTTTAGAATGATGGTCTCATACTCTGAAATAGCCCAAACCACAGATATCTGGACTACTCTCTCTTTATTACATGTTTTCAAGGCTGTGAAAACATGCCTTTTCAAAAACACACGAGTAACATTTAAAAATATTGCTCATTGTTGCTTGTTATGTTATTGGTTTCTTACATTTAAATTTTACATTGATACAGAATATAATAGAACACCTGTGGGTTTCCTATTGTGGAATCATATAAGATGTGAATCTTAAGATTCTTTAGCAGTAGAGCTGGAGATGGGGCAGAGAAGAGAAACTTATTTTGTTTGTTGTTTTAGTCTTAAAGTCTTTTATTCTCAAAGAAAAATTATGTACATGTTGAACAGGGGTGGGTTCTACTCACCTCCACTAACGGTTCGCAATGGGAGCGTGCGGGCTTCTGCACATGTACAGATCATCCATGATGACGTCCGGGTAGGTGGGTGGAGATTCCTGCCACCGTTACTACCGGTTCACAAGAACCAGATCGAACCAGGACCAACCCACCACTGATGTTGAACAGGTAATTAATTCCATTTATACCGCGCCCTTCTCCGGAGACTCAGGGTGGCCTACAACTTCGAGCACAACTTAATGTGCTCAGCAAATCCTTTCATTCTTTGTATATGCCTGCTTATTAGGGCTTTTGCCCCCCCCCCCAAAGCAGCATTATTACAAAGTCAGCTTATTGCCCCCAACAATCTGGGTCTGCAGTTTACCTACCCCAAAAGGATGGAAAGCTGAGTAAACCTTGAGCCTGGTGAGATTCGAACCAATACTAATTGCTGGCATCTGAAACTAAGCTGAACACTTAGTTCAGAGCATTAATTAGGTGAGCCACCAAGGTAATTAAATTACCAATTTAAAAATACATTAAAAATAAGACACAGAAACACACACAAACACTGTCAGAATATTTATGACTGGGAAGATATGGTAACATGGTCAGTCAATGAATAGGCATAGCAACTAAGTGAACCAATTGGGAGATGAGACAGACTGGAGCCAGGGTGTGTCTGCATCTTCTGAGTCTGTAACCAGAAACTGAAACCACTGTGTGTGAACTTGTCTGCTGATCTGAGCTGAAATGAAACTCTGAATCTGCTGTTGGTATTGTATATATATTCTTGTATATAAAGAAGTTAATGAATCCTGCTGAATCAGTTTATCTGTGTGTGCTTCTGGATTTGATTTTTGCAAGAAACTCTGACATACACATCTATCCTTGCATATAGGAAGGGAAAGGCATAGGAGAAATCTGATATTGCTGGTATAAGAGATGAACTTCTAAAGGGGCATTGGAACTGGGGTACTGCCACATGATTCATGGTCCAGGATAGACATGGTATGGATGGATCTGGAACTAAGTAAAAATATAGAGGAGGTAGAGATAACACCAAATACATGGGTGGATCACATCTGCTGATATTGAAATGGAAAGGAAGAGTAAAAATGAGAGGGAGGTGGACCATGAATCAGAGGGAATTAAAAGAGAAAAAGTATATACAATGGATGGAAAAAGAATTGGATTTTTTTCTAAAGGAAAACTTAAATGAAGATACAACCCTACAGAACCTTTGGAATATGACCAAAGTGTATATTAGAGGCTTAACAATAGCATATGGAGCAAGGAGGAACAAAGAAAAAAAAAGAATACTTAGAGCTACAGGAGAAATTTGAAGAATTGGAACGTAAGATGCAGGAATCCCCAAATAGTATTCAATTAGATCATTGGGATAAATTATGGGAGAGAAAATACAAACTAACAATGTCAGCTACTTAAAAGGAGAACCTTTATAAAATGTTCTACTGGTGGCATCTACCACCAGCCAGATTGGCTAAGATGTTCTTAAACAGATTGCCTGAGTGCTGGAGGTATGGCTACAAGCAGGGAATGTACTACCACATTTGGTGGACCTGCCCCAAGGTTAGAAAATACTGGCATAAAATAAGAAAGTGGCTGGAAGAGATAATTGAACAGAGGATACAGTTAAAGCCGGAACTCTTTCTCCTGGGTATTTTTGATGGGAAAATGGGGAAAAATTTGCAGTACATAATGTTACATATATTAACCGCAAGTAAACTCGTTTTAGCAAAGAATTGGAAATAAACAGATATTCTTCCAGACCAAATTATAATAAGGAAAATCTATGAATGTGCAGATTCATGTGTTTATGGAAATGAAGGAGGGGGAAGAAACCGAGTATTATTTAATTTGGAATAGATGGCTTGAGAATAAAATTTAAGGTATAGGTTGTAAAAGTATAATATATAGCATGTAAGGTTTGTAAGAGATATATAATATTGATTTGTGAGTAGATGTTATTATAGTTTAAATAGGGATATAACATAGGATAGTGACATATAAAAATAGAATTTTTTGTTAATATGATTGTTACAAAAGATATGGATACCAATATGGAAAAGCTGTTATAACTGTAAATATGTGTTTTGTGTTATGTATTTTAAATGTCGGAAAATTTAATAAATACTATTAAAAAAAAAAAGAAACTGGGGTACTGATACCTTCCTTTATTTTTATTCTTCCTGGAATGAAGATATATAAATTCAAAACCCTTAGATTGTTTCAGTGAATCAGAATGACCTTTCCATCCGTTCTTCAATCACAGGCAACTGAATCTTATGGGTAGGTTCTTTTAGATCAGTGGTTCTCAACCTGTGGGTCGGGACCCCTATGGGGATCGAACGACCCTTTCACAGGGGTCGCCTAAGACCATTGGAAAACACACATTTCCAATGGTCTTAGGAATCGAGACACTGCTCTTCTATCAATATAGGCTCAAAAGGGGCTGCGGGCTGGCGCGACACAATTGAAAGCGAACTGAAGAGGAGGCGGCAGCAGGAGGAGGTGAAGGCACCACGGAGGAGGCAGTGGCAGCAGAAGCAGTAGTGGGGACTCTTCGGGAAACAGCCAATTCCGCTGCTCCTTTGCCTGCTTCCTCACCTCCCTCCCTGCCGTGGAGACAGACCAGGGGGCAGCAGCGCCAAGAAAAGGGAGCCATGACCAACGTCTGCATGTGCTGCGAGGGAGAGGAGGGGGAACTACCGAAGACTGTGCCGCTTCGGAGAAAGGCATCCAGTGGGGGTCACCACAACATGAGGAACTGTATTAAAGGGTCGCGGCATTAGGAAGGTTGAGAAACACTATCCTAGGCATTAAAGAGATAAAAGAGTGAAACTTTAATCCATAATGCAAATATTCCTTGTTTAGCAACCACAATTAGGACTGGACAATAAGCAAAGCAGCCCACTAAGTGAAACTGTGACTATACTTCCAATCTTAATTTAGCTTTCCTTTGCTTTATAGGTCGTAAATGTGAGGATTGGTCAACAGGTCACTTTTTCATCATACCGTTGTAACTGCAAATGATCACTCAACGAGGCAGTTGCTAAATGAGGACTACCTGTATTTGCACTGGGATAGTGAGTGAAGAGGTATGTTTTTGGAGGGAGGTGCACAAGGGCAGGAACGTAGAGACTTCACAGGTTTCCGAGCAGAGCGTTCCAGAGACTTTCCAGCCTCATAAAGCTCAATTTGAGTGATAGCACATGCAGCAAGACAGCTTCAGATTATTGTAATGACTTTTCAGGTCCATAACATGCAACTGGTCAGCATTATGGTTCCAACTTGCTTTGGGCAATATACAAGTAGTCCTCGACTTATGACAACAACTAAGCTTAACATTTCTATTGCTAAGCGAGATATTTGTGTTAGATATTTGCGCAGGTAGAAGGAAGACGCGACAGCAAGATCCGTTTCAGCACTTTATTAAAAGCTGCTTCAGGAAAAGAACAAGCGATGGGCAGCCGGGGCTCTGCTTATATAGAGCTCCGGCAACCAAGCCGCCCAATGACAGTGATTTAATTTTCCCGCCGGCTGATTAGCCAATCAGCGGCAGGCATGCAAATGGATACCATAAGGACATAACAATTTGTTAAGTGAGTTTTGCCCCATTTTACAACCTTTCTTGCCACAGTAGTTAAGCGAACCACTGCAGTTAAGTTAGTAGCAATAGCACTTGGACTTATATACCGCTTTACATCCCCCTCTAAGCGGTTTACAGAGTCAGCATATTGCCCCCAACAAACTGGATCCTCATTTTACCCACCTCGGAAGGGTGGAAGGCTGAGTCAACCTTGAACCTGGTAAGATTCGATCTGCCAAATTGCAGGCAGCCGGCAGTAATCCGGTTGTTAAGTGAATCGGGCTTCCCCATTGACTTTATGTTTGTCAGAAGGTCACAAAAGGGGATCAAGTGACCCTGGGACACTGCAACCATCATAAATATCGTAGGAACCAGTTGCCAAGCATCTTAATTTTGATCACATGACCATGAGGATGCTGCAATGGTCATAAGTCCCCTTTTTTGGTGCTGTTATAACTTTGAATGGTCACTAAATGAACTATTGTAAGTCAAGGACCATCTGTATGCTTGAGCAGGGCATGGTAGCTGATTGTCTGTCGTGCATGGTTGGATGTCCCATTCAGACCACTGGCTGACACCTTTTGCAGAAGTTGCAGCTTTCGTACCAAGAACAAGGGTATCGCCTTTATCAGGGAAGGTTCAATCCAGTTTGGGTGAATTGGTGAGTAATTCTTTCGTTTCTTCTGAGGAAGATGCTGAGTTTCAGCAGGGTAAGGCTGAGTAGACAGCTCATAGCAGCGGCACCAGATTCAGGCTCCTTATATTTGGATTCTCCTTGCTTTGTGCCCCTCTTTGGACATCCGCCTCTACAATTATGATTCCCACTGGAGCGTGTACAGCTATGGCTCAGAAGCAAAGCTAGTTTAGTTCTTTGCTAGACAAGATCCAGGCCGGAGGTCCAGAGCAGTGGTGGATTGCTACCAGTTCGCACCGGATCTGGAAAACTGGTAGCGGTGGCAGCAGGAGGCTCTGCTCACTCGCCCGGACGCTACTGCGTATGCCCAGAAGCTTCTGTGCATGCGCAGAATTGCCGTCCGTGCACATGAGTGAACCGGTAGTGATGGGATTTGGAACCCACCTCTGGTCCAGAGGGTTGAGGCTGACTCTAGCAATCTGGAGCTGAAGTAGGATGCACAGAGAGGTGGAGAAACATCATGATTGGCTAAGGAACATAAAGTTTTAATGAGAATATAAAACTAACATAAATTAATACAGAGCTAAAAAAAACTAAGAAAGTAAAAGAGAAAGAAAAGTACAAGAAGAAAAGATAAAAGCATTATAACAGCTAATAACAGAAAAGATAATAACATTATCTATTACCCTATGATTTAAAAAACTCACTTTTAGTACTATTGAATTTTTTTCTAATCATTAAAACCAGAAATCCCAAGTGCATTTTTTCCCTGTTTTACGCAAGGAGTCTATAACGGGTTTCTAGTCAGTCATAAATGTAGATGTCTTTTCTGTAATCAATGAAGTCAATTTAGCCATTTCTACAAGGGCCATCATCTTCAGCAGCCATTCCTCTATGGTAAGTAGTCAGACTTTTCCCCTTTTGATCATATAGTAATCTCACTGCACTTGTCATATATAAGAAAAAAGGTTCTATGGCAGAGGTGGGTTCTACTTACCTTTACTACCGGTCCTCTTCATGCATGTGCTTTGCGTGTGATCGACGCCAAACGTGTGCTCCACGCATGCGCACTAACTTCTCTCCTTGAAAAAAAACTTGAAACAAGCACTCTGCGCATGTGCAGAGCAAAAAAAAGTAAGTACGGGCGCGCGGGTGGGCTCAGCTCCCGGCCGCGGAGAACTGGTTCAGTGATGTCACACCGTTACCGCTACCGGATCACATGAACCGGGCCAAACCAGGAGCAACCCACCACTGTTCCATGGGTTTTTTTCTAGCCAGCTATCCATTAGTTCAAAAAGAAAACTTCCTGGTTTCAATTGTACATTGGCCTTCAAAATCTTTTGAATCAGTGTATTTACGGTATTTCCATCGAAACGTTTTTTGACGACTTTCCATTTCTACTATACAGGATAAGATCTCCCTTCCGTTACAGGATTCCCACAATAACATGATCAAAATTTGGGCAACTGGCAACTGGCAATTGGCATGTATTTACACCAGTTCACTTGAATGCCATTTGCAACTGTAAAAAGTTGCAACTGGCAGTCGGGCAAAGTCAATGGGGGAAGCCAGATTTGCTCAATGACGATGCGATTCTTTTAACAACTGCAGCGATTCGCTTAACAACCATGACAAAAAGGTTGTAAAATTGGTCATGATTCACTTAACAACCGCCTTGCTGAGCAACATAAATTTTGGTTCCAATTGTGGTCATGTGTTGAAGACTACCTGTATATTATTATTTTTCTATTCTGCATCTTCTATTTTTCTATTTGTTCTTTTTAGTTTGCATTAGTTTTTATACTGTTTTTATTACTTACTATTTTTAAAATAAGCAGGTGAAAACTCAGGAGTTTGGCGGTATATCCCAGTTTCTGCTTCTTTCCTGAAGGCCTGAACTCAAAGCAAACAGGAAGGAAATTCACCATGCGTGATGCCTCACCATTATTTTCTGGGGTTATCACATAATTACAGGGGTGTCAAACTGGTGGCCCGTAGGCTGGATGCGTCACGGTCACGGCCACCCCAGCTCCGCGAAGGGGAAAAACGTCACATGACGGCAAGGTGACACTGCGAGTTTGACACCCGTGACATAATAGAACAGTCTTTCCACTACCCAGTTTTGTGATTTAAGAAAGGTCTCCTTTTTTCACGCGCCAATTTTATATTTAAAGGAATGAAACTCTTTTGCAGCATTCCTATACAAATAAAACAAGAAATACAGCATATCTGTTGTGCTGTATTTCTGTCCTTTACTTTGCTGAGAGAGAAATAAGTTACTTCACCCTACAGGAGAAAAATCTGCTCTTAATGTCCTTTCTCCCTTGGATGTTCATCGATAATAGAAAATGCTGACTCATTTTGTGGAATTTATAGAGAACTTTGTATCTTGATGCAATGTGTATCATAAGCTGGATCTACCTGGAATGTCAGTTGAGCAAACAGTCAATATCCAGAGTTAAATCTATATGTAGATAAGGGTTCTTCGCAAATGTTTTGGTGTTTGTTTAGTTTAGTTGTCATATGTTCACACTTACTTCAGTTGATGAAGTGATCAGAAAAAACCCACAAAAATCTCTTCCTCCTAAGAAAACTGCACATAACATGTAAAGACTGGGTTCAATCCATGGTTTACAGAATTGGCTGAGTTCACACATTGTGCTAAGGTGCTGGCAAACTTTGGGGCTGCCTTGAACTTTTGGACAGAGACAATTGAATAGGGCAACATCATATTTGGGAGATTTATGTGAGGAGCTTAAGAAAGTCTTTATACTCTGATACAATTATGCATTTTAAAGCTTCCACCATAATTTTAATCTCTTTCCCACCTAAATTTAGAAAGGAACTGTGCAGATGGTTTTTGCCACTCAAAAGTCAGAGTGAACTATGAGGGTCCTGAAAATGGAAGGGCACAGTATGGTACTTAGGCTGTTTAATTGCCCATCCCTCCATTAGGAAACAAAGGCTGGTTTTCAACCACAATGTTTGGATCGCATAACACTTCAAAACAAACCAAGCCACAGCACAATGGATTTGGAATGTGTGAACTTAAGCAAAATACAGGTAGTCCTCACCTTATGACCACAATTGAGCCCAACATTTCTGGTGTTAAATGAGACACTTGTCAAATGAGCTTTGCCCCCATTTTACGACCTTTCTTGCCCTAGTTGTTAAATGAATTACTACAGTTGGTAATAACATGGTTGTTAAGTGGATCTGGCTTCCCTCATTGATTTTGCTTGCCAAAAAGTTCAAAAGGGGTCCACAGTTGCCAAGCATCTGAATTTAGATCACATGATCATGGGACTGCTACAAAGGTTGTAAGTGTGAAAAATGGTCATAAGTAATATTTTTTCAGTGCAGTTCAGTGTAACTTTGAACGGTCACTAAATGAACCGTTGTAAATCAAGGACAAGTTGTATGCCTTCGCACACTTTTAAGGTTAAACTCTTTGGAAATCTAAAGACTGGACCGAAATGTAATCTTATTTTCCCCTTCATTGAAGAACTGCACTATTCAAAATTTGCAAGTGGCTAATATTGCTCTGTCCATTTCTCCATCAGCCTTTTTTCAATATGTGAAAACGGACCTTGCTTTTCAAGACAGCCTTGGTGACATCAACAGCTCTATGGCTTCTCCCTTCCTGTTGCAACACAAGTACAAAGTTTCTCATCATAGCTTTCGCCTGAGCCTTTACATCAATTTACGAGAATACTAGAAATTCAGGATGTGACTGTGTAAAAAAACAAAAAACAACAACCCCATAGTGGTCCTAAAATACAGCTGAGCCATTCTCAAAAGTAGATCTCTCAGATTTGGGCTGCAAGAATAATCTGATTAACCAGGATCAAAAGATTCTAATTTCCCCCCCCCCTATCTGGTGATCCTGAGTTTTGAGAACCCAATTCTGCTAGACCTACCAAAGATTATAAATTATAGGAATTTGGGATAAGTTGGCCAGAGCATACTTAGAGTTGGGAAAACTTAGCAAAGTGTTCTGTCTCTCCATCATCTTACTTCTTTTTGTAATGTTGGCATTTATTCTTGCTTCAATAAGGAAAGCTTTGAAGTGAGCGAGGATGAGCCTCTCACTAATTCTAGTCTACCAAAGAATGTGAGGAGCAGGAGAGCGAGAAACAAAGTCTCCTTTTTATATTTTTCTCAACGTTTCTCATCTTTTTCTCACCACTGAAAAGAAGAAAGATGGAACTGCTGCATGGTACAGCATCTTTTGATGGATAATCAGGGTCCACTTCAAGGTGCTGGTACTTACCTTTAAAGCCCTTCATGGCTTAGGACCGGGGTACTTGCAGGACCAC
>JANHFM010001421.1:51320-61866 GCA_032468115.1 Grayia smithii | reverse complement strand
TCACCCCGTTACGCGGCACTAGGGATTCGAACTGCTGAACTGCCGACCTTTCGATCGACAAGCTCAGCATCTTAGCCTCTGAGCCACCTTGAGAGAACATTAGGCCTATGTTAAACATGGGAAAGAGATCAGGGTTCTACCAAGTATGCATTGCTACTTTTGTCCCCAGTGAGTATGTTTTCCATTATTTCACATGGTTTCATACACCCGTGAGATCGGCTTTCCTTAGTTGTTCTGCATTAAAGTTTAAGGACGGTGTCACTTCACCAGTCTAATTATTGTGACAGAATAGGATTCAGCAACTTGGACTGCATATTTCTGTCAGTTAAAGAAGTGATGGATAACACTTCAGTGTGGTCTACTGACTGTGATTTTAAAAAGCTAAAATTATTGCAGTTTTTTATTGCCAAGAAACATAAGCAATAGCAGTAAGGGAAGGAGTATCCTTTCTTACAAAGCACAATAACTTTGAATCTTCTATTGATCTGACTGAAGAGATATAGCTCAGGAAAACACACGCCTGTATAAAGCCATATGCTCCAGCCATAATATTCAAAGCATCTCAAATTATAGCAAGCATAGGAAATATTTTTGTCCAAGATCTTGAAATGACAGTGCCAACAGAACACTGGTGTTTTGTTTTGTTTTTCACTCGGTGTAAAGCAGCTTCTCACATCTCCTTTATCCTATCATAAATCACCTCCCATGACAGTGAAGTTTGGCCTGTCCTTCAGGAATATTACGATAAGATAACAGCCTATTCATATTTCCTCTGAATGAATAGGGAGAGCGGAAATCGGGATGCTATCTGCAGTCTCTAACTTTAGAGTAAAAATGTTTGGAATGCAAAGCTAACCTGATTTTTTTCAAAATACTTTTTTTTCCTGATAGTTTTTTTTTTCTTACAAACTCCATCGCCACACCAAAAAAAGGCACTTGGTACACTTTTCTTTACATATTTTTCTTTATACAGGTAGTCCTCAACTTACAACCTCAATTGAGGCCAAAGTTTCTGTTGCTAAGACATGCGTTAAGAGAATTTTTCCCCGTTTTATGACTTTTCTTACCACTGTTGTTAAATGAATCACTGCATTTGTTAAGTTAGTCACACGTTTGTTAGGTCAATCTGGCTTCCCCCTTGACATTGCTTGTCAGAAGGGTCACAAAAAGGGAACACATAACCCTGGGACACCGTAACCATCATAAATGTGAGTCAGTTGCTGAGCATCTGAATTTCGATCATGTGACCATGGAGATGCTACAACAGTTGTAAGTGTGAAAAACGGTCATATGTCACTTTTTTTAGTGGTGTTGTAACTTTGAATGATCACTAAATGAACTGTTGTACATCGAGGACTACCTATATTTAAATGATGGTCACTATCTAATTTCCCAGAAAGAAGGTCTTTGATGCAAATAACAAAAACCTTTGGATTAAATCCAAAGGTTAATTAAAACCTCTAGAGCCCAAGTAGATTAGCAACCGAGTTGACTACTCAGCAGTGTCAATGGAAAAGTGTCCTCTACTACACCTGAAGGTAACACACTACTTTAAGGTGTCTCAAATCAGGCTGTTTTTGCCTCCAGAGTCTTTATATTGTTCCTGCCCCATTAGCATCCATCACCTGAGTTTACTGCCTCATTCTGTCTAATTGTCTGACAGAGGTAGCCTGTGTAGCTGCCACATACTGCACTACCGCAATTTTAAAAATATTGAAGAAAAGAATAATTTATTTCTTCCTCTACTAATGGTGAGCTTCTTCAGCTACTAGAAAGGGGAGGAGATGTTGAGGTACTTTTGATTGAAATCAAGTCAGAATAAATCAGGGGTGTCAATCTTGAGGCCCGCAGGCCAGAACCAGCCCGCGTTGTGGTCAGATCCAACCCACGGGGCGATCCTGGAAAATGAAAGGGGTCAGCCCAAACCGCTCCAGCCTGGTTTACCCACATCACTTTGGCTCGGTCTACTCAGTGTGAAGAGGAAACATCAAACCAGCATGGCTTCAGCCCATTCTACCCACCCGTACAAAGAGGAAACAGGCCAGCAGTGTGGGGAGTGGTGTCAAGCTGGCCACACCCACCCAGTCGGCCATGCCCCATGACTGGTGTCAAGCTGGCAATGCCCACCCAGTTGGCCACGCCCACCTGGCCTCCTGAGGTCAACCACAGCTCTGATGCGGCCCTCAATGAAATTGAGTTTGACACCCCTGGTATAAATGAAACAGAAGTTATACAAAAGGCAGGCTTCAGTTGGTAAAGGAAAATTCTGCTCAGCCTCCCTTTGAAGCAATTACACTCTTCCCTCTCATTCGGTTTGTTTCAGTGAAAACAAATATATTTGAGGGGAAAAAATCAAAGGCTTCAGAGGATCAGAGAAGGAAGAAAATGTTCAGACTGAGTCAAATGCAAACGAATACTTAATATAGCCTCAGAGTGTATATTTGTCGATAGACTTGTATTTGATCTCTATTTAGGTGTTCTTGTTTAAATACTGCACCGAAAATGTTAAGCAACCAAAATGCCAGAATGAGACATAGGGATGTACCTCATCGATATAAATGTCATAGTCTGAATCATCGATGTCAATTCCATCATCATCACCATTTCCAGATTCAGTCATGTATGGATGTCCGTAGCTTCCACTCCCTAACACTTCTGGGTCTGAGAAGATAAAACTGGCATAGTCACAAATGTATGTTTTTGATATAGTGTCATTTTCATATAAGGTAAATGCAGTAAAACTGGCATTTTTGGGAAATGAATAGAATAGAATAGAATAGAATAGAATAGAATAGAATAGAATAGAATAGAATAGCACTAGCACTAGCACTTAGACTAATATACTGCTTCACAGTGCTTTATAGCCCTCTCTAAGTGGTTTACAGAGTCAGCATATTGTCCCCAATAATCTGGGTCCTCGGAAGGATGGAAGGCTGAGTCAACCTTGAGCTGGTGAGACTCAAACTGCCAGACTGCTGGAAGCCAGCAGTCAGCAGAGGTAGCCTGCAGTACTGCATTATAACGACTGCGCCACCATGGTGAATAAAGGAGTAGAGTAGAGTAGAGTAGAGTAGAGTAGAGTAGAGTAGAGTATAGAGTAGAGCAGAGTAGAACAGAGTAGAACAGAACAGAACAGAACAAACAGAATAGAACAGAATATAGAATTTTATTGTCATTTTAAATGTACACTAATCAGCATACATTAAAATGAAATTTGTTGCATTCGGCTCTCAAAAGATAATCATTTTGCATATACCCACTTTCACACACATATATGACACAGAAAAACATCACAGTCTACTTCGGATTTATACATAGCAAAAAAAAAAAAGAATCCTCTGAATTTATAAGATGGATGGCATAAGGAACAAAGCTGATAAAGAATCTAGTAGGCCTGCTATAGATACTTTGAAATCTCCTCCCAGAGGGGAGCAACAGAAAGAGATTGTGAAGTCGGTGTGTGGGGTTTCTAACACTACTTCAAGCTCTAACACATAGTACTTATAAGCAGTATCCTGAATAACGGGAAGCAAGCTTCCTAAAATCTTCTCGGCTGTCCTTACCACTCTCTTTATGGACTTTCTCTCTGAGGCACTACAGCCACCAAACCAAATGGTGATACACTTTGTTAAAATGCTCTCAATTGTGCCTCTGTAAAAAGTGGCCAGGACAGAAGGAGAAAGATGTGCTGTCCTCACCCGAAGCAGGAAATGTAGACGCTGATTTGCATGCTTCACTAAATAATGCATAATTCTTACTTCCATTGGCAAAATTAACCTTAATTTAGTTGTGGGAACAAAGAAGAAGTTCCAGATACAATTCCAGAAAACAATAATTATTCTAGTCTATAACAAATAAGATTTACACAGTAGAAATGAAAGTCAATTCAACATATCCTTTTGGGCATTGATGAAATAGTTGTACCTTAGAATTCTGATATATATATATATATATATAACCAAATATGAATATAATTCATGAATCATGAAAATAATTTCATAAATCATTTTATTTCTTTGTTTTACAAGAGCTTAGGGCGGGGGTCCCGAATCCCTTGACTGGTAAAGGTCTGTGGCCATTAGGAACCGGGCTGCATAGCTGGAGGCGAACAGCAGGCAAAACCAAAACTACCTCCACCCCTATTCGTGGAAAAACTGTATTCCACAAAACTGGTCCCTGATATCAAAAATGTTGGCTTAGCATTTATGCAGTGATTATTTGTAAACATTTGGCACTTTGCCATTATCCAGTTTGTGGATAAAGGTAAAGATTGTGTTAATTTTGTGCTTTATTGAAATACAACTTTTTATCTGTTTGCCTGTTTTATATTATTATTATTTAAAACAGCTTTTTGTATTTTCCTCTTCTTTTTTAGTTCTCTTGTTTTGTGGGTTTTTTTTAAAGCTGATTCTTTAAAATGGATATAGATATTGCATTCCCAATATTACAAATACTTTATGAGCCTAACAGGGAAGTGTATTTCATTCCTAGGACGGGGTATTTCATTCTTGAATTATTAAATGTTTTAAAAGTGCCATGAAGGACATTCCATAGCTCACTGAAATTTATTTTTGTACAGATCTTCATTGTGCAATGAACATTACTACTTTTAAGGCACACCTCCATCTGTGTAATCCTGTAACCATAATTAAGGATCAGGAGGGAAGGGACTCTACAGAAGGTATTGAGAAAAAAAAAACATTCATTCTAACAACTTATGTTAATCAATCCAATTCTAACAAGTAAGAACCCGGTTAAGCCTTTTGCTGTTGCTAATTTAAGTGGCAATTCAGTTCAAGAACTTCAAAAAGTTCTGAAGCCACCTAATGAAAGAGTTAATACCAGAAGTTAGTCAAATTAAATTAATAAATATCTGAAAAGTAGTCAAATTCTTGGTCTACACAAGGAGATTCTGGCTATAACAAAATGAAAATAAGTGTCTCAGCATCCAATGACTAACTTGTTGGCCTTAGGAGTGGAAACATTAGTGTTACTAATTAGTTTTACTAAACCACTGGATATGTGTAACAGCCCTGCTATGTTCATGTCCTGTAACATCTGTCACCAAATAAAGTTTATCCCAAACACAAGAAAGTGTGCTCACCAAGTATTTTACTTTCATTGCTATTAAAAGCCATGGTGGTGCGGTGGTTAGAGTGCAGTACTGCAAGCTACTTCTGCTGCCTGCAGTTTGGCAGTTCAAATCTCACCAGGCTCAAGGTTGACTCATCCTTCCATCCTTCTGAGGTGGGTAAAATGAGGACCCAAATTATTGGGAGCAATATGCTGACTCTGTAAACCGTTTAGAAAGGACTGTAAAGCACTGTAAAGCAGTATATAAATCTAAGTGCTATTGCTATTGACGAAGTGTAAATGACTTTACTGGAAATTGAAGTGTATTCTCTAACCACAGGCTAAAAAGAAAACAAGATATTATTTTGCCACAATCTTACATGTACTTTTGTTTTAAACTTTAACTAGATTGAAAGGGCTGTAAAGCACTATGAAGCCGTATATAAGTCTAAGTGCTATTGCTATTATTATTTGCAAAATGCCATTTATTATGACAGAATGATACAGCCAGGCTGAATGTTCATATTGTAAATATTAAGGGCATTTTTGTTGAATATAGATATTGTTATGCACTCACATCCCCCTTGCTAAAGACTGAATAAAACTGGTGAATGGCAGTTTTTTCCTTCGTTGTTAGCCATGTTTCCAAAGGTGATTGTTACTATTCTCTTTAGGCATAAATGGGAATTAATAATCTCTTTAAGAAGGATTGCAGTAGAAATGTCACTAGGGCAGGTTAAACTTCTTAGTTGCCCATTATTTTGCGTAACACCAGTCATTGTGAATCAAATCTGCTTTTCTGATCCCTCAAGTGGATTGGTTCAGGGAAAGGGTGATGAAGGTTACACTGGATTTTTCAGTAACAAATCAATATTGTGGGAACCATCAACTGTTATTTCCTTGCTTTAGAAAACAGCCTACCAACTGTAGTACATCAAATGTCTCACCCTTAGTTGTGAAAGTTCTGAAAATATTTTCATCCACAGATAAACAGGATGTCAGAAAAAAAAATGTGCACCCAGTAACAAGGATTTATGACCTTCTGGCCAAAACTATAAATGACTATTATATCTTTAGGAGGTTTCCATAAACATTCTCTTTGAAAATTAAATTTAAGCACAAGAAACCAAAATAATCAAAACAATTTGTGATGTTATGAGACCTAGTCTAATGATACCAGAATAAAAAGCAAAGGAAATAAAAAGGAAAAAAAGATAAAGAAATGAATGAACAGAAGGTTTGGATTAAAAAAAAACTAGTATAAATGACAAGATACAAAAGAGAGCAGTTTCTAAATGCTACAGCTCTAATTGGAAACTTGCTTTTATTTTATCGTTTATTTCTGAAGAATCACTACTCTGATGGATCCTATGCAGTATTTAATATCTTCCAGCAAACAGTTGTTGTTCCCCACATGTGCCATGCTTAACCATGAAATATTCTTATGTAGTGCAAGATGGAAGGGGCTTGGGTTTTCTTGAATTATATGTATGTTTGGCTTTTCCAGAACTCAGATGTTGAGTCAATGAAACGAGCATGGAAAGTTGATTTTTTACAAGTCAAGTAGCCAGGGAAAGTTCTTTCACCAGCCACAATAATTTCAGTGCTCAGCAATATAAGTAAGGTTGTCTACTCACGGAACATTCTGATTATATCACTGGCAATGCTTGGCGGACTCGACCCGTACGAATTTGTAGCTCGGATGGCAAACTGATATTTGTCGTTTGGAGTTAGCCCCTTCAGGATCATAGAGTCCATCTGGATCTGCTCTTTAATTGCTGTCCAATGGGTATCAAAATCAGGTCTGATTGGGATGAACAAAGAGCCCAAAATGTAATTAAAGTGAGCTTACTCAATAAGCAAGAGCCAAACATTTGCTAATCTCGAACATTTGCGAAATTTGCTATTCTAACATGAATAGCGAATGTGAAATTTAATTACATGATTTGAAGGTTTTATGCTTTTTGCTCTCTCTTTGATTGTTTTGATTTTGGTAATCATAAAAAATTAAACCTCAGAATCCCATTCCTACTTCGTGCAAAACAACAACAGCAGCAACAACCACAGAAGAGTTATTAATTTAAAACATTGATAACCCATTCACCATTTGAAAAGGCTCTCAGAGCAATTTGCATGCAATCAGTACAATAAGGCAGTTCCTGCCCACAGACCTAAAACTAAAATGAGCCAACAGAAAAAGGAACAGGAACAGGAAAGAGAAAAGAATACGCTGGGCCAGTGGTAGAATTAAATTTTTTTGCTACTGATTCTATGGGTGTGGCTTTGTGGGCATGGTGTGGCTTGGTGGGCGTGGTTTGATGGGCGTGACAGGATAAGGATACTGCAAAATCTTCATTCCCACCCTACTCCAGGGGAAGGATATTGCAAAATCTCCATTCCCATCCCACTCTGGGGCCAGCCAGAAGTGGTATTTGCTGGTTTTCTGAACTACTCAAAATTTCCACTACCGGTTCTCCAGAATCTGTCAGAACCTGCTGGATTTCACCCCTACTCTGGGCATCAGTGCTTACAATAGTTATCATAATACAGACATCAGTCCCAAGGGTTTTTTTTTAATGCATTTCCAAAAACCCTTAAATAAATCATCTCAAAGCACCATTTTTAGGTAACAGAAGAAAAAAAAAATTAAAAGTAATGGGGAAAAATCACGTTTAACTCTATTGAATTAATTTGAATTAAATTACATTTGAAAGTTAATTAAATTATTATTTTTTAAATGTCCCCAGTCATTAATTTCTTTTTGCTGGTCTCATGTACTGTTGGGAGCTAAGTGCCACTCAAAGGCCAAGTCAACACTCCTGTTATGTTGGTCAGTTGGAATGGAAACATATCAAGAAAAGGAAGGGCTCACACAGCTGATGGAATGGTATTGTTTTTCAACTTCATTTGTGCAAACAGAATGATTGCTAGCTAATGAGAGAAAGGTTCAATGAGCTACCAAATATGACAGCTATCATAGACCTGTACATGCCAACAAAGTCAAATATCGATATTAATATTCCTTGGAAAGTTTGAGATCAAAGCAAGTCAATAAAGTTTGAGACCCACTAGCTCAGTGTTTCTCAACCTTGGCCATTGGAAGATGTGTGGACTTCAACTCCCAGAATTCCCCAGCCAGTTCTGCTCACATGTTATATACTGTAAACTAGATCAGAATCAGAATAGAGCTGGGAAGGATCTTGGAGGTCTTCTACTTCAGCCCCCTGCTCAGGCAGGAGATCTTGTACCATTTCAGACAAGTGACTGTCCAATCTCTTATTAAAAACTTCCAGTAATGAAGCACCCCCAATGTCTGAAGGCAAGCTGTTCCACTTAATTGTCCTCACTTTAGGAAGTTTCTCCTTAATTCCAGGTTGCTTATCTCCTTGATTAGTTTCCATCCGTGGTTTCTTGTCCTGCCCTCTGGTGCTTTGAAAAATAAATTGACCCCCTCCTCTTTGTGGCAGCCTCTCAAATACTGGAATACTACGATCATGTCACCCCTAGTCCTTATTTTCTCTAGACTAGCCAAACCCAAATCCTGATTTGATTGACAAGATGATTGGCAAGATCCAGTTAGGAAGTTACCATATAGCTATTATTTGTAAACTTATCAAAGCATTTTAAAATAGCTCTGCTTCAATGCAGGCAACAATGTAATTACAGTAACATGGAAGAGAATAAAAACCCTAAAACTGCATTATCATGGTCATTTTCATACGAGGATTTTTTAAATTTTTTAATTAGTTTTTTTTAAGGAAACATTTCTGTCCTCCAGTGATGAATAAGCAGGGGTGGGATTCTACCAGTTCGGACCGGTTTGGGCAAACCAGTAACTCCGACGATCAGCTGGGAGTGAACCGGTTCGCTCCGACGATCAGCTGGGCTCACCCGCCTGCCCCTGCACTTTACTTACCAATAGCTTCGCAGCTGATTAGCATGGCAGAGCAGATTGCCGTGCCTCAGCTGTTTGACTTCCGTAGCACTAACGCAGAAGGTGATTTTTCATTCATTGCGCAATCACCGAACCGGTTGTTAAACTGGTAGGATGCCACCACTGAGAATAAGTGGCCATGTCTTCTCCAGTGACTTTTATGTCAGGGTATCTTTAGTTCTCTGGCTATATTCTCACTCCAACAAGAAGTTCTGTTACAGCTTTCCTTGGTTTGTTCAAACCCTATATTTTAAATTTCTGGTGTCCAGAAAAAAGGCTAAATCAAAAGCAGACCCAATGGATATAGGAGTCAAACTTGCTGTATGCTTGTAAAGGAAAAACAAAATTATTGACACATGAGCATTCTAGCAGTGCTGAGCACTCAGCATTACGGGGATAAATAGAGAGAAGAGGTTACCCTTTTTCCCATGGGATCATTCCTACACTGTTCAATATAAATGACAAAACTTCAATTTTTACTCCCTTGAACTTGCTAAAGTTCGTTCCTACGGAAATGGCTGAACATAACAGAGACTGAAAGACTTTGACACATAAGACTAAATTGTTGTCCCATTTAGTCTGGCATCCTTGAAATATTTACTGCAGGAAATAACTTTTCAAGTTTTAAATGTACGATTGTTTACGTAAGAAACCAGCTGCAAACATTTTTGGAAGCGTTCTAATAAAAACTGCAGCACCAAAAAAAGTATGGGTTTTTTTTTTTTTTGTTTGTATTATTTGTAGTCCAGAGATGCTGTCAAAATAGACTCATCTGGCTTTTTCTAATCAGTCAATATAAAAATGATTTAATTATCTGAAGGTCATTTCTATTGAGCAAGAAGGGCGTACTCTGAAATCAAAAAGAGAGCAATTTGGAACTGTTTTGTTTCAGCTTTGTCCAGTTCTGTGAACTTGAGAAACCAATTTCTCCAGCTACAGGAGACAACAAAAAGTATTTTTTTTGTAAATAATAATAATAATATATACATAAATCTAAATCTCTGTAAAACAGACTTACAAAAGTGACTCAACTGTAAAATATTGTCTTCTTTTTCTTGAAGAAATTTCTCCTAACGAATCCCTTTGATCCACTAAGGGCCACTTCAGTATTTGACTACTCAGCTTTTCATGTGGATCCAAACCCCAAGGGACTCCTCTGTTTCTCGTAATTAAGAATGTCTGTTCCCCTTTCTTTAAACTCTTTAATAGTCCTCTTCATTTTTTACATGATTGTGATTTATTTCCTCTCGTTACTGAAAGCTCTACTTCTTAAAATGACATTGAGCATATGAAGAACCCTGCCCAATTGGGAAACAATAAGCAAACATAGATAGTCTTTCAATTCTGAATCCTTGCTTGACTCCCAAGGAACCAATAAGCCAGGAACCATTCAGCAAGTTCTGACAAGTTCTGGAGAACCGGTAGCAGAAATTTTGAGCAGTTTGGAGAACCAGCAAATAGCACCTCTGGCTGGCCCCAGAGTGGGGTGGGAATGGAGATTTTGCAATATCTTTCCCCTGGAGTGGGGTGGGAATGGAA
>JANHFM010001419.1:80089-97459 GCA_032468115.1 Grayia smithii | reverse complement strand
TTTGGATTATAAAAAGATATCTAAATCCTTCTTCTTATACACGGTAGTTACCACTGAGATTATTTCACCAGTAATTAAATGCAATTATATGTATAAAGGATGAATTGAAATAAGGCAGGAAAAATGGAGAAGTAAGAAATGTCTATCGATACAAAATTGTTGAAAAGAAAAAATTGTCAAAAGTTTTGCTTTGTTTTTAAAATGGTTTAATAAAAATATTTTTTTTTAAAAATCAATATATATTGCAATTTACCTATCATGTACATAATGCAACATAGCCATCAAGAATACCCATTATCTCCTTTAATTTGGTATTAGAACAATACAAGAAACTAATGAAATCAAAGGGATTTTAGCTGAATTCTAATATGATATTGCTATATGCAGATAGTATTTGTTTTCTTTTGTCATAACTATCATTTATTTTATACTTAGTTTCTCACAAGTCATCAATCTTTACCGAAATAAATTTCCAAAGGTTGTAATAGATTTATTTTTATTGTCCCAAAATTATTAAATACTTGGAATATTATTGTGAAGAAAATAAACATTTCAAAATATATCATCAAGATTAAAAGATATAAAGCAATGGATTAAAATATTTTTATATTTGTATGTAAATGAATTTTACATAAATACTAATGTATATTTTCAGAGTAGAAAAAGCATCTTTATTATGATGGTGACAGTTTTAATTTTCTGGATTTTAAACAATAACACTAGGCTTATTTTTTAAACTTCAGTTATGTGGTGGAATGGAAAACTATCGTCTATGGAGCATTATAGGTGAACTTTAGAGTTATCATTTAGCTTTACAGTCTTAACAAGATCTTGGTTCCAATTAGACATGGCATTCTAATTATAGATGGCATCTAATCATAGAAAGCACACCACTGAGTTCAGCGGGGCTTACTCTCATACCTAAGGTGTTTATAAATAATTGTGTCCCATTCATTATATCTGCTTTGTTATTACAAATATTTTAGATACCAGTTGAAAGAAAAAGAAAGCAGCCAAATAAAACACGTGCATTGTAAAAAAAAAAAATTAAAAATGAAATAAATGTAATTAACTCAATATGATACACCTATAAAAACAAAGGGCACACTGAAATGAAAATAAATTCCTGCAGATTCCTAATGTGGGTCTGTGGACTGATAGGAAATACTCCAGATGTTCTTAGAAGCTGCATAGAGGCAATTTTCCATTGACCTTTTCTAGATTGCTCAGTTTATTATAAAGCTGGGTTTTCCTGGTGGAAAATTAACAACCAGTTCTAGGCCCGCTTAGCTTTTGAACAGGCCTGTTCAATGCTGCCAGCTACCCTGGTTATTTTTCAGAAAAATACAAATCAATATGTAACTTGCCTTCATTAATATTCAGGTTTGTAAATTCTGAGAATGACTGTCAGTTGGATAATTGTAGCTTATTACTTACCTTCAGAAACACCGATTCAGTATGTCCACTGTTGAAGAAAGGTCAAGCCCTAATGTGAAGCGAAGTATTTCTGCTATAATTCATATGTAACTCCATATGTAATTCTGCAAATACCTTATATCATTTTCTCCTCTTTACTGCTGACAACCTTTGGTCTTGCTACCACTTTTTCATTTCCACCCCACCGTAAATTTAGTCACTCTTTGGTTTATTTTTCATTCTTGTGGAGTTAGCTTATCGGTGGCATCATGTTAGCATTTTTGTCCTCTTTCACCTTGAAGTCTGCCTATTCACTTAAATTTGATTGTTTCTTATCTATATCAATCAGGATCAGGCTTTAGTCTTCATAACTCCTTTTTCATTTAAGAAGGATTGGAGTGAGGACCAATTTGGAAGGTAAGGCAAGGGAGAAAAATATCAGGAGAATGAGACATATGAAAACTTCTACTGTCGTTATTTTTTTTTTAATATAAACCTCTTTCCCATGTACAATCACGAACCTTCATATGTGAGCTGAAATTCCACTTTTTAAAAAGTTTCAATTTATTCATTTGTCTAATAAATAATAGACTGAGTGTGAGCGTAAAATAATATCATTAAAACAAAATAAAACAAAACACAGTAAAACTGGATAAATCGACATTTGAAATGAAAAACAAACAAGGAAAAGCAAGGGCCAGTTTGATCGACCAGTGAAGGCACTAGGCTGGAAACAGGGGTGGGTTCTACCCACCTTCGCTACCAGTTCTCTTCGTGTGCGCGCGTGCACGCGCGCGCGTGAAATTTACTGTGCTACCGCACATGCGCACAAACTTTTATTTCCGAAAAATCACCGAAAAAGCGCTCTGCGCATACGCAGAACGCTAATTTCGGCGATTTTGTAAAAAAAAAAGTAAGTTGGGGCGCGCGGGTGGGCCCGGGTCCGGGATGCTGCGAACCGGTTCGGTGACGTCACAGCATCACCGCTACCTATTCGCGCGAACCGGACCGAACCGGGGGCAACCTACCACTGGCTGGAAACCAGGAGAGTGTGAGTTCTAGTCCTGCCTTAGGATGAAAGTCAGCTAGGTAACTTTTGGAGGAGAAATGAGTTTTTAAGGTATGCCTTAAGCTATTTATAAAAGTAATAAAGGTGGCGGGGGGAGAGAAAACTTAGATGATGGGAATCCTTGTATCAAGGAATGTAAAGGGAAGGTGCCAGATATTATGTAGTAAATAGGGAGGAATAAAGGTAAATCATTCACAAGGAAGAGAAAAGGGGTTTCTTAGTAGCATGCAAGGAAAACAGAATTGCCTTCCCAATTGGTAGGGGAAAATTTGTTTCCAAGAGTTTAAGAGAAACAAAACTTTTAATTGAAAAAAGGTATAATAAATGATGGGTCCCAGGCACTTGGCACAAGGATTACACTGGACATGGATAGACACATGGGGGAGAAAGAAGAAAGCAAAAATTAGCACTGAAGCAATGTCTAGAAAAAGGAGAAACAAAAGAAAATAGCTTCCTAGAAGAGGCAGCTTAAGGAGAAGAGGTACACAGAATGAAAAACTTTCAAGTGACAGAGGCGAAAATATTACTTCAGAATAAAGAGGGAAATAGAAAAGACAACCTATAAGACCAGGAATTTCCAGGCAGTGGAGAGTTATCAAAAAAGTAAAAGATGACAGTCATGAATGTTTGATTAAGGGCCAGCCCTTTTAATATACGTCAACACCAATGTTCTACTGAACCTTCAATTGTGTGGCCACAACCATGATATCCATTCAGTTGTGTCCAACTGTTGGTGATTCTGTGGGCCAAGTCTCTCTACATCTTCTGATCTTGCACTAAATTCTTTGAGTTTTCTATGTTCTGGCTGATGTCAGTTTTGATAGTGTCCAGCCATCATATTCTTTGACACCCTGATTTCCTTTTACCGCTAACTCTTTCAATCATAATTTCTTTCTCCAGTGAATTCTCCCACATGACATGGCCAAAGTAAGTGAGACACAGTTTCATGGTTTTGCCTTTTAGTGACATGTCTAGTGTTATGCGTTCCAGTAATTATTAGTCATCTTTGCTGTCCATGGAATATTCAGGAGCCTTCTCCAGCATCATAGTGCAAATGAGTCAAATTTCTTCCTGTCTTGCTTTCTCAAGTTCCAACTTTCACAAACATAGGTAGTTACCCCAAAGACATAGAAAAGAGAATAAGCATAAAGGTTTTCTCCCCATTTACCTTCCTTCTTGTACCTCCAAGGAAGCAAGCAACTTTAGATTTAGACTAAGGCTGGAGGAAGAAGTGTGCCTGACACATGTTGGCTAAGTGATGACGAAAGCTTAGAGAAAGAAGAGAACCCTATGTGTCAGGTAGAAGCAGATCTTGGCTGATTGAGCCAGGGAGGAAAAGAAACGGAGTGGAGTTGCAGCGGGGCAACTAGAGGAAGAAATATGCAGCAGAACCAGGAGGAGAAAAAGGATGAGAAACTGCTCAACAACATGTTTACAGGGCTTTAATGTCTTGCCAACGTTTGGGGGCGCTGGGAGGGGAAGAATGGTAGAATTGTTTGAACATGTACAGTGCATATTATTGCTTGAATATATACCATGTGTTGCTTCTTTAAGAAGTGTTTCCAACTGTTGCGTGAAGGAGAAAAAGTAGGACCAGTTTCTCCATCTCCATTGAGTTCAAAATTTTCACTTTTCATAAAAGAAAAGATACATTCGCCACGAATCATAAGGTACAACTCTTAATGATAGTCATAGGGAACAAATAAGCAATCAAATCATATTAAGAAACAGTCAGTATAAATCTTAAAGATACCACTCATTTACTTGTTCTTCCCTCTCCCTAGCAAAAAAGGTACTTTTTTCTTAATGGATCTATGGACAAAGCAAGTTGCTGGTTTGTGTGAAGAGTATCAAGAAGCAAAATGTAGCAGCACGGAAAGCTATGTGTTCCCTAGCAGGATATCCATTAGACCTCTGCTTTGTGAGCTGCACTGATTACCACTTTGCTTCTGTGTCCAATTCAAGGTTCTGGTAATGATCTGTAATGCCCTATATGGCATAATGTCATGTTATCCTCTTCCCAATTATTTATTTATTTATTATTTATTTATTTATTAGTCATACTTATATGCCGCCCTTCTCCCGAAGGACTCGGGGCAGCTTACAAAAGACAGCAAACATCACAAATAAACATGACAATAAACTAGAATTAAAAATTTAAGTTTAAAAACAAATTAAAAAATAAATAAAGTTAAAAGCCCGATCCCTCAGCAGATCTGATTAAAAAGCCATGTCTTCAGATCATGACGGAAGGAGCAGAGGTCAGGGGCAGTCCGGAGGTCGGTGGGTAGTGTATTCCAGAGGGTCGGTGTGCCCACAGAGAATGCCCTCACCCTGGGCACCACCAGCCAACATTGTCTGGCTGAGGAGCGCAGCCCCATGTGAGCTCACAGGGCGGTGGGATGATGGCAGAAGGTGATCCTGCAAGTACCCTGGGCCAATGCCATGTAGGGCTTTTATAGGTAAGCACCAGCACCTTGAAGTGAATCCAGAGAACCACCGGCAGCCAGTGCAGCTCTCGCAGGAGAGGTGTCATACGGGAGTAACGGGAAGCTCCTGTAACTACCCGTGTGGCCATTTAGCCATTTTGTCAAAACAATACAGTAAAGATTGCCTGTCATGACCTATTTTTTAAAAATCCCATGCTGGCTTTTAATCATCACTTTCTTCCTTTCTAAGTATTTGCAAACTTATTGATGCTCTTTTAAGGATTTTCCCAGGTATTACAGTCAAGCTGACTGGACTGTAATTTTCTGGGTCCACTTTTTCCTCCATTTTCTCAAGATTGGAATAATGCTAGTTCTTCTTCATTTTTCTAGTGTATCCCTTGGACTTCAGGAGATTACTTTGATTACAGTGGTTCTAAGATCACATTGCCAGTTTCTTTAGCATCCTGGGATGTTACGATTTTATTAATGCTTTATTACATATGTTATAAACTGACTAGTATTGGAAGAATTGTCAGAATATAAATTTTGGCAGCCATACATAAATAGAGTGTGGGAGGGGAATAAACTCTCTTCTTCAATGAACTTCAACTGTACATTCAGTAATAACTTCAACTGCCCCTTCTGCTCTGGATAATGAACCATTTATTATATTGAAGCAACATCAATACACTCATCCCAACCTTAATCAGAGTTTCATTGTTTTATGTGGAGAGACCTTTCTCCTAATTGTTTAATTCATGACTTGGCAAACGTTGGGTAAACTCAGAAGATAGATTTTATTAAACTCACTTAAAATTGCTATAAAATCAAAGGGTTAGGAGGTGATGTTCAGCTTTCCCCTAGAACAGTGCTGGCGAACCTTTTTGGCACCAAGTGTTGAAACGGGTGCATGGGGGGTGGGGGGAGCACCAGAAACCGGAAGAGCAGCACCCCGGCGCGTATGCGTGAGAGCGCCGGAAACAGGAAAAGCAATTCCCCAGCATGCATGTTCCATCAGATTATCTCCTTTCTTTCCTAATATATAGCTCCTTTTACTTCTTTACATTTGAAATGTAAGTTTGGACATTCAGAGCTACAGGATGCTCAAATGCTTCATATTTTTTTTTCAACAAAATCAAATCACTTGTACCAGTCCTATAAAACCTATGACCCAGAAATTTAAAAACAGTTCCCTAGTCATTTATCTTGAAACACACCAGGTGCTTAAAATCTTCTTCATTTTTGCTGATAGGGAAGCAGCAAAATCCAAAAACTTTATTAAACCACTTGTTTGATGAGCCTTATTCAACTTACTGGGTCAGAAGTTTACATTCTCCAAATTGCCTCTTTTGCAACTGGATTATATGTGCAAGGCTTAAAATAATGAAAGAATTTTTTAATGTCTTCTTTCATACAGCAACCGCAATCCTTCAGCAATTTCTTTATACAGCTTCACATAAACAAATCTCTTTTTCTAGGCAAGCTGCCCGTCACACTACAGAGCATCAGTAAATGCTTCAAGAAAGGAAAAGAGCTTAAAAATTAAGCTTCTGAAATGAAGATGAAATGCAAAATGTCTACTGAATGAAGCTATGATTTG
Source organism: Grayia smithii (assembly GCA_032468115.1). NCBI lineage: Eukaryota > Metazoa > Chordata > Lepidosauria > Squamata > Grayiidae > Grayia > Grayia smithii. The sequence continues at coordinate 90,945 of JANHFM010001419.1, read as the reverse complement.
AGAGATAGTTTTGGTCAATGATGCTAATTTATACCATTTGAGATCTTTAGTCCAGAGAGAAATAACCCTTCATTCTTTTTCCATCATGAAAGCAGTTCCAGTAGTTTCAAAAGATGATTGTACCTCTGCAAGAAACAGTATATGAAAAAAAAAATCTAAGTCTTTACATAAAAAAATGAATTTAATTTAGAAAAAGATGAGTTATTTGTGAAACGGTGCCAAACTTCATTGTCCCTTCTACAAGACATAAGTGCAATTCTGCCCATGTGACGAGTGATAAAAGAGAATTTTATTACAGAAATTATACCTAATGGTTTCTGCTTACCCAGTAAATCAAGCAGCATGGGCAATGCCACCCTAGCCAAAATAAAGATCGGAAGCTCCTGGCACCAAAAGATCCAAATATCCAAATATTCAGTCTTACTTGAGTTGAGCTGAAGACTGACATAATCAGGTCCCCACAGCCTCCAGACAGTGGCATCATTCAGGGTACCTGGGGCAGAGATATAATAACGAATTATCTCAAATTACTAGTGATATCTCATCCAAAACCATTGGATGACCTCATCCAGGAGCCCATCAGAGATAAACCGAGCCCTGTGGCATCTCACAGAATAGGTACTCCAGAATAGACTTTATCAATATCAACTGGAACAGGCTTCAGAAGAATGAAGATAATTGGCACAACCCTGTGTCACTCTACACTAACTCTCCAAAATGGTCCAGAAGGATATCATGATTGATGGTACAGAAAGCTGCTGAGGACAAGAAGAACAAGGATGAGCATAGTACCTCATTCCACTCCCACCAGAGGACATCCAAGAGCTAGATCAATGATGCCTCAAACCCATACCATGACCTGAATCTTGAATGAAAAGGTCAAAGCTATTTTGAAGCTGCAGTCCTTCCTAAAAAGAGAGACTGAACAAAAGTGTCCAGACTAGTTGGGTTGAGCAATAGCCCTTCAAGAAAGGGGACCTTCTCTGCTTCTTTAAGAGCCAGTAGGACCACCCCACTCCCTCAAAGAGGAATCAACCACTGCCTGAACTCAATCACTTCACCCATCTGAGGCAACCTTACCCAGCCAGGAGACGCATTGGTCTAATACAGAAATGGCCAAACAAACTAACAATCACAAGAGCCCTTTTCACTTCCTCAGATTCAACAGCATCAAACTTGTTCTTAGTGACCATGCAATACCCAGTCTCCACTGCAGTGGTGGGTTTAAAGTTTTTTTTACTACTGGTTCTGTGGGTGTGGCTTGGTGGGCGTGGCATGGCTTGGTGGGCATGGCAAGGGAAGGATACTGTAAAATTTCCATTCCCTCCCCACTCCAGGGGAAGGATACTGCAAAATCCCCATTTCCTCCCAATCAGATGGCACTCAGGAGGCAGAGAATAGATGGGTGCGGGGCCAGTTGGAGGTGGTATTTACCGGTTCTCCGAACTACTCAAAATTTCTGCTACCATTTCTCCAGAATTGGTCAGAACCTGCTGAATACCACCTCTGCTCCACTTGCAGAGGCTGTACGAAGGCTGGAATCAGAAAACACCTTGTTTTTTAGAGCTTAAAACACCAGGCCTTTTTTAAGTAATAGGGAAAAGAATACTTTCTTGTCATCTTTTAAAGTTTAGAAAGCAAAGGCAAACCCCCACCACCCTTTACTCACTTTTTAGGGAAGCACAATATTTAGTGGGCATTCTTGCTGGTGTTTGTCTTTGTCTTCTCCCCAGAGACACTGCAATGAACGTTTAAAGATTCTGAGAATTCAAATTTGTTTCGTTTCCTAGTACGAATTGCCATTCTGCCCGGTGATATGGGAATCTGGCAGGAGCAGAACTAACCTTTTGGTTAAGATTTGTTTTACATTGATATCTAAAGTTTCTACAAAGTAGGAAGCTATATTGATAATCTTGGTATTTTCGAATAATTAAATTAGAGCTTTGCCTCCATTAAGCTTCATTTAAAATGGCCTAGCCTAAACCAGTATTGTACAGCTGTCTAAAGGCTGACTCTACACCGGGTTTTCAGATGTGGCACATTAAATTGGTCAATGTACTTCTTGGCTTTAGGCTAGAGCCATATAAATGTTGAGAATCATTTACCTTGACATGTTATATTTTGACACAGAAGCTATGAAGAGGGTATTTTTTTAAAAAACCAACCCAGGAAAGTGTTGACCAAATGATCAGTCTCTGTATAGAATTGGTGCTAAAAAGATGGGCATTATTAAATTGGATCACAAAACTGTAAACTGAATCTAATTTTCAAGACAGAAAGAGAGCACAAACCAACACCTATTTTACTAGAAGCCTATTTTTTAAAATAAAGAATAGTCCAGTTTCTGCTAAACAGTCTTATCTCTCACAGAGCAGGGAATAAAATCTTCTGGACGTGAACTTTTATTTTAACCTTTTGAATTTTTGAATAGTTTTATTTTTCAATTGATAATAATCTCCTTAATTAATGACCTTTTTTTTTTTTTAGCAAATGCCAGGAGAAAATAAATGAATGTTTACATCCAGCGTGGATATGGATCAGTGGTGAAATCTGAACCAGTTTGCTACCGGTTCGCTGGCTGCACATGTGCGCTGTGTGCTAAAAGGAGGTTTGGGAAGGTAAGTACAACAGCGAGGGGGGGAATCAGCTGGGATTTCCTGCTTTCCAGCAAAGCTAAACCCCGTGGCACAGCTGATCATCAGAAATACCAGTTCTTTTAAACTACTGGTTCAACCGAACTGGTAGCTAACTACCAGTTTGCCTAAACAGGTAGCTTTTTATAACTATTGGTTCGCCCAAACCAGTAGCTTTTTTTTTACTACTGGTTCTCCTGAACCGGAGCAAACCAGTAGCATTTCAACCCTGATATGGATCAAGTTAGAGCCATTTTATAACAACTGAAAGGATATTGACACATATTTAATCTGACTTTGGCTAACATTTCCTACTTATTATGAAAATTAATATAAGAAATGGACTATAGAAAGTAAGTATTTTTATTTACCTTATCAGAAACTAAGGGGATGAGTAATTGGCCAAGTAACTGATAATATAGAAATTACCTAAGTGAATGTACAGTTTATGAGTATAGAGAAATTTTCTCATTAGCCAGATTTGACAGCTCACCTGAAGACATAAATGTGTGTCACCTTAAATCCTGAAACCAGAATAAATCTCCCTTTGTTTAAACAGACATGCAAAAGCAATGGAGCAAGTCCCTTCTTTTATGTGCTTCATTATAAATCTGACAGACCATTTTTTAAAAATCATGCCTACACCTAAGGATTTGGTGATATTTTGAGTTGTTTTTCCCCATTCTTTGTAGAACTGTTCTGAGCAATTTTATGGATGGTTTTCCTTCATTTTAACATTTTCTTAAACACTTGGCTTTATTCTTCTAATTCAGAATTCCTTTTTTCAGATTTTGTGGCAAACCAAGTTTTTGTCATTTCCTTCCAGCTCATCAGATCGTCATCATCGTCATCATTGAGATGAACTTTCTCAAGCAACCCAGAGTCCTCTAGAATGCATCAACCTACAGATTCACTAAATTCCATTTCATTCAATGTGAACATAAGGATGAACCCACTTGGGCACGCAAGGGTCCAATCTTTGAAACATTTATAATAACTTCCAGAATACCTTCTGGGCAAGGAAAAGGAACTTCTCAGTAGTTGCCTATCAAAAGTTCAGCTCCCACTTAAAGAGCTGGACTTTGTTGGACTTTCAACAACCAAAGAGACTTTTCTATTTTAGAACCACTTGTTCCATGGTATAAGCATAGATTTTAGTTCATGTTAATATGACATCTAGGAAAAAGAAAAGATGATTTTGAAACTCTAGGAGGAGGATCTAACAGTTATAACAGATATTTGGCAATACAAAAAAAATCATCATCATTGCTGATTTCTATAAAGGTTCTGATATTTCTTTGGAGAAAAAAAAATAGAAAGTTATCTCCGAAAGCAGAATCTACCACTAAAATTACAGATATGCAAAGAGAATTTACAAATGGACCAATCATGATGATGGAGATTTCACAATCAAACTATGGGAATGCACCTCGCCCCCAGAATGTCTTCTGGGCAGTTGTTATGTTTCAAAGATGAATTATCACAACACTTTCAGTATACAATGAATTATATTTTACAAGGTAATGGGATGCCAGAATTATGGAAACAAGCCAATATCACTCTATTACTTAACAAGGAGCAACCCAACTTTAACTAAAAATTATAGACCAATATCATTATTAAACAGTGATCACATTCGTATCACCTAACATCACAAATGTCATCAGAAAAACACAACAGAGAATGTTCTTTCTGCGCCAAGTCAGGAAGCTCAAATTGTCCAAGGAACTGCTGACACAGTTCTATAGAGGAACTACTGAGTATGTCATCTGCACCTCTATAACTGTCTGGTTTGGTTCTGCAACCCAACAAGACAGACACAGACTTCAGAGGATAATTAGAACTGCAGAAAAAACAATTGCTACCAACCTGCCTTCCACTGAGGACCTGTATACTATACAAGTCAAAAAGAGGTCTGTGAAAATATTTTCAGATCCCTCGCATCCTGGACATAAACTGTTTCAACTCCTACCTTCAAAATGATGCTATAGAGCACTTCACACCAGAACAACTAGACACAAGAACAGTTTTTTCCTGAATGCCATTACTCTGCTAAACAAATAATTCCCTCAACACTGTCAAACTAGTAACTAAGTCTGCATTACTATTAATTTTCTCATTGTTCCTATCACCCATCCCTCCCACTTATGACTATATGACTGTAACCTTGTTGCTGGTATTTTTAAAATGTATATTGACTGTTTCCTAATATTATTTGATTGCTTAGTTCCCTATGACTATCATTAAGTGTTGTACCTTATGATTCTTGACGAATGTATCTTTTCTTCTTATGTACACCAAGAGCGTATGCACCAAGACAAATTCCTTATGTGTCCAATCACACTTGGCCAATAAAAAATTCTATTCTATTCTATTGTTTCAATGCTTCTTGATCCAGAAGAAACAGTCTTATTGTGTTTTTCATTTCTACAACTATGAGTTATATACAGCTGGGATATATAAAGTTCATATCTCATGTATTGTGTAATGCTGAGCTCAAAGCAGTATATGGTTTATCAACTGAAGCCACAAATCGGAGATACTATATGCATTGAAATATGTAATGCTGCTTTAAGTTAAGTTGAGCCTATAACAGAGGATTTTACTGGTTGTCTGGACAAAGTATCCTTCGCTACATATGTTTTTCTAGAATGGTATTTAGTAGGAGGATTGTAGCTCATAATCTGGACAACTGTCTGTTATCTGTCTGGTATTTGCAATGTGTCTCAAGAAATCAATGATTTGGATGTAACTGGAAGCATTCCAATTCACATTTTTAAAGAAAATAATTTGTAATAAAAGTTATTTTCTTAAAAATATGGACTTGATTCCTTCCACGTATATTTAAGTGTGTGTGTGTTTTCATGCACATTGTAAAACTACAGAAATATAAAATGAAAAGGAAAAAAGGAAAAGAATTAGAAAACGTGAAAGATAACAAAAGAGGTAGGAAAAAGTAACTGAAGTAACTTCCAATCTTCTTTGCAACAGTTACAAACATAATAATGGCCATCTTCGCCTTGTCTAATTACACATCATTGTTCCTTTCTTCCTGTAAATAAGCATTTTTAATTAATGGATCCCCAAATCACGTTAACTTGTATATATTTTTAACAAAAAAAATCATAAAGGGTTTCCAGTCTTTTATAAAAGTCACCCTAATTTTCTTCTTAATCAAGCAAGTCAGTTTAGCCACTTCTGCAAATTTGCCCATCTCCATCATTCATTCCTCCATTACCAGTATTGCTGTATTCTTCCATCTTTGTACATATAGTAGCTTCATTGCAATTACAATTTAGAAAACCAATCTAATTGACTATAAAGGTAAAGATAAAGGTTCCCCTAGCACATATGTGCTAGTTGTTCCTGACTCTAGGGGCAGTGCTCATCTCCATTTCAAAGCCGAAGAGCCAGAGCTGTCCAAAGACATCTCCGTGGTTAAGTGGCCAGCATGACTAAATGCCAAAGGCACACAGAATGCTGTTACCTTCCCACCAAAGATGGTACCTATTTTTCTACTTGCATTTTCTATGTCCTTTCGAATTGCTAGGTTGGCAGAAGCTGGGACAAGTAACAGGAGCTCATCCCATTATGCGCCACTAGGTATTTGAACCGCTGAACTGCCAACCTTTCAATCGACAAGCTCAGCATCTTAGCCACTGAGCCACTGCATCCCTCCTAATTGACTTTAAGTCCTAGTAAAAAAAATTGGTTTCATCTGAATATTAAAAAATAATATTAAAATTAAAATTTTGAGAAATATTTTCATGCTTGTATTACTATACAGCTTTTTTTCCACCAAAAAAACAAATTAGGCATTCTGTAGTTCTGGATCTATGAGTCTTCTGAAATCATAAGCTATTGTTTTCACCTTGTTTAGAATAAAGTACAATATTTTATTTTGAAAAGCCTTTCAAAATTCTAATTTAAAATGCATCTGCTATGAATGGAGACAGAAATACAGTCTATTCTAAAGAGGAGAAGTTGTAAAGTTTAATAAAGAACCATCCAAATCCATTACAATCAAAAGAAGATTTCCCATTGGATTTAATAACATTTATATCTCGATCACTGATAGCAATAGAAACCCAATAGAACCAATTTAAATGCAATCAGATGTTGTACAGGGATTCGAAGAACAGCAGCCTGGGTGAGTTTGGCATGATCATTGTTTCCTTTCCTTCAGATAATATGTACTGCTTTGCTACAAGGAATAAAGCCATTGTACTGTTCCTACAGGTAGGAATAAAAATAACTTTGCGTAGATGGGAGGGAGAGTGAAAACATCTATAGAGCACAATAAGGAGTCCCAAGAACATGACATGCAGAAGGGAAGGCGGATTCTACATTCATTGCAGTGCTCAGTTTTTACTATTCACAATATTGTAAGCAACTTCCATTATGCTGGTACAAATCGGGAACAATGCTTTTATAAGTAGAATGGCAACCCTGAAAAACCAAAGGAAAATAGAGAGGAAGGTGAAGTGATTGGTGGCTCCTGTGGAGGAATATGTATTGACGTGAAATGCAGGATTATAGAATTCCAATGCAAAAGGGTACTTTGTGCAATCTACAAACAGAGGAATTGCAGGAGGCAGCTCTAGTTGAAAGCCTGGTAGGAGGCCTAGCAAAAATTACCTGAAAGGGGTGAGTACAGGGAAGGGAAGCTGCAAATGAGTTTGCTAAAACTTTAGCCTTGGCTTCCTGCTTCCTGATTTTATGACCCTTTGGCCAACAAGAATTTTCATTCTCATTTTCAGAACTGTTGATGGGTCTTATGTATTATGGATGGCTAGAACACTGTGTTGAACGTGGATACGGATAGCTGGTCCAGGGAGAATATAAGCAGTCATTCCTAATTTGACATTGATCAGATGGCCCAAATAGTAGAAAAATGTTTTAGCTACATAATATACAAAGATAATGAATTCTCCTATCTACAAGAAGACTGCATCCGCAAATTGTGGAGGAGTCCATTACAGAAGTCAACAAAAGGTTTGGTTAGGGAAAATTAATCCCATTCTGAAGAGCAATATAAGATGAGAGAGAATTTTGTTTTGAAATCACATGATTGCATTCTTCTTAGATACAAAAGGCTAAAGATAGTTTGCGAAAGTCCTACCTTTCACCGTGCCATCACCTCACCAGCAGCCTGCAGTCTCCTTCGCTTCAATTAAAACCCAGGGGAAAACAATATGTGAGAACTCCTTCCCTTAACCTCATTTAGGCTGGGAATTCACAGGGAGAAAGTGTGACTGAAAGCAATAATCCAGCTGCCACATCCTCTATCACCTCCAACAACAAGATGAAATCAAAAACATTATTGAGTGAGCTTGGAGAGAAATTGTCTCCAAGTGCTCTGAGAATAAAATATAGAAGCAGAAATATTTTTTGCAAAAGAAAATAGGCAGATTTTGATATAGCGTAAAAAAAAAATCCAAACAACGGATCTTCCCTCTTTTAAGATTTAAAAATAAATAAATAAAATCACTTAAATTACTCATGGTGGTTTTGGAGTATATAACCAGGGGAGGGCTGCTGGGGGTTCTCAGGGGTTTGGGAGAACCTCTAGCTAAGATTCTGTGCAGTTCAGAGAACCCCCAAATCCCACTCCTGGCTGGCATCGCCCACCTTGCCCCTCCCCTCCCAGGAGTCTCCACTCTTTCTTTTGGATGCAGATAAGTGTAGGGCACACACAGAGGCTCAGGGAAGGCAAAAAAACGGGCCTACCAGAAGTTTGGGAAGCGTCCAGAGGGCGTCTGGAACCTGGGGAGGCCATTCTTGCCCTCCCGGAGGTTCAAAGAAAGCCTCCAGAGCCCAGGGAGGGCAAAAATGCCACACACACACACACACACCTGCCGTGGTGCAGGAGACTGACTAAGCCATGTCCACCATGTCCATGGCCACCCAGCAACCAGGCAGAGAACTCTTTGCTAAAATTTTTGAAGCCCTGTCTATCCTTTCTCGCAATGGTTTGGTCCATCCTCTGTTTCCTGAAAATAAATGAGCATGATCCATTCTGTGTAAATAACTTTTGAGAATTCATTGACAGAAAGTTGAAGCTGTCTTCTTCCAGATCAGATTATTTGACCAACTAAGCCAGTAGAGCATACTAGGGAATGGTGGTGGCAATCTTGAATCTGCAAAGGCTCATTCATGTCATTATTTCATCTGGTTGCCAAAGATTGAACAGAGAATTTTCTGTATGCCACTCACATCCTCTGTCTTTGAGATGTGGATCACAATTGAAATTAAATCTAACTGGAGAGAGATAAGAGTTGAGCTGTCAAAATGTAGCTCTTTTGCTCAGCATAACCAAATTTAAAACAGAAAGGGCAAAAGTTAAATATTTCTTTTAATCTACTATTATTTCATAGGTATTAACAGCTTTACTGTCAGCTAAAAAGTATTTCCCAAGACTGAAGAAGGAAAACTGAGATTTTAAGGTTCCTTTGATCATGACTCTCTTTTTATAAAGAAATTCAAGGGGAAACTGTTGCAAATTCTTCTCAACAGAATTTTACTGCATCCTTTGTTCTTCAGGTCCTCCAAGGCCAAATGTGACCCCTGTGCCGGAAAAAGCTATGTCTTCCTCCTCACGTTAAAATGTAAATTTTGATCCTTAGCATCAAGTCAAATATGGTTGAAAAGTATTCTTTTTAAGCCATTTTTTCACATTAAAACACAGCCACATTTTCTCCACAGAATTAATTAAAGGGTGTTGACTCTTCCAGGATGGAAGGAAATACAGAGAGAAAGAGAAGAATTTCATCCTATCCATTTTTTTCACAGCTGTTTACACCTTGGCAGACAAACCAACTCTGTTTACCTGACTTTGTTTAATTCAAACAAACAACAGAGAATGGAAGAATTCTAAAGTATGAACAGACATGACCTGTCAGAGACTTTTTTTCTCACAAGTGCTCTGAAAATGAATGGGGCATGCCAAAACTGAACAAAATGAGCAACTGATTTATGTGAAAAAGAGCAAACTCATGGCTTGGCCTCTTCCTTGATTTCCTGGAAAAACCATAACTATAAATCTGTTTGTTGTTCTTTTTTGCAGGTTTATTATAACAATGATGATGAACGAGAAGGGTATGAGCTTTACTATACATTTTGTAACTAAGAATCCGACCACCTTATACAAAATATGAATGTGAAAATTCTAGTGCAAATCAAAGCTCTTTATTTTTTCCCCAACAGTGCTGTTTCTTTCGTTAAAACAATTTTTATTGCTTCTGATAGAAATGATCTGATATTTAGTATCATAATCTGCACCTCCCGAGATATAATTTTGGCTAGATATGCTTTAAAAGATGTCCACGCCAGGACATCTGAAGCAAGGCAAAGCAAATTCTGGATTATAGAAGACTTAACAATTTTTTTTAACAACTTGAATAATGCACATTAAGAAAATGCAGTTCAGCTTGCCAATTTTGAAATATTTTCTGAAAATAATCATTGGTAAATCATCTGGAGCTCAGTGACTGTTGGAATTTCCTCTTAGCTCCACTTACCTTCCTGTGATCTGCATGCCCGCCTTGTTGACCTTTAGAGTAGAAACTGTTTCATATCTATGAATAACACTGAAACAGATCCCCACAATTAAACAATGTGATCTGCTAGGACTTACGATGTATAGCTCCTCTGTCACAGAGCCTGCTCTCTAGAACAGGATCCCCTCCAAAATCCATATGGTTCCTAGTACCCTAATGATAAACTGGAGGTCTTTGACAACCTGGGTGTTTTCCCAGGTCTTGGGGCAGTGAAGGCTTGCTGAACCCTATAGGTCAGGGCTATCAAACTCCCAGCCCATGGGCCAGATGCGTCATCTGCTGGCCACACCCCTGCCCAGTTTAACTCGCGACACATCTTGTGATGCTGTCGTGACGCCATGAGTTTGACAAGCCTGCTGTCGGTCATTCTTTATTGTTACGTGTAATTTTTTTTCTGTGGTATCTATTATCTGCTTTTGAATTTTTAGTGTTTATTGCTTTTGAAGCATAAACTGCTCAGAGAAATTTGAAATCAGAAAGCCTCTAAATTATATCAAATAAATAAATTTTATTTATTTTATTTATTTATAATTGCATTTATATGCCGCCCCATCTCCCGAGGGACTCGGGGCAGCTTACAGATTAAAACAATAAATAAATTAAAAGGCAATAGTTAAAAAATAAATGCAATTAGAAAACCCCGATTAAAACAATAAAAAGATTA
>JANHFM010001418.1:0-11487 GCA_032468115.1 Grayia smithii | reverse complement strand
ACATCATTAAAATTAACTTTAGAAATAGATATAATATTCTTAATCCATTTAATGAATTCTAAGGGATTTTCAAAGCTACCTAATATAATAAACATGTATTGTTTGTGTATTTTATCAAACGTTTTTCAGCATCTAATAATGAGATTACAAATTGACCTTTATTTTAAGTCTTTTATTTATCTACAATGAATCCTATATTATCTGTTGCATGCCTAGGTTTTTTTTTCACCCTTCTTGATTGTTCTTAATAAAAATGGTATAATCTATTTTCTAACACTATTAAAATCTTTGTATCAACATTATCAGTGAAATTAGATGAGCATACCAGGTATTATTTTCACCTGCTTTTGGTACAACTTTAAGTCTGATTAAATAAATAAATAAATGCCACTGATAAAATTGCCTGATCAATAAGGCTGATTAAATACCAGTGACAAAGGAAGGAAAATACTGGATCCAAAACTAATAGGGACTGTACTACAGGTGAGTCAAAGGAAAATAAGAATAAAATGGTATGGAGGCAAGAAAAAGCAAGACTCATTAAAAGAGAGAGAGCAGAATAAATGTAGGTCTCTATTTTGTTTTCTGTTTCTCCTCACAGGTGAATCTCTCTAAATACACAAATAGCAGAGCAGCACCTCTTCCAGTGCTTTGACAGGCAGGGTTTTTGAAAGGTGATAAAACTCATTTGCCACCTGCTCCTGTTAATATCAGACAACTCATTACAATACTCACATTCCCCCCAGTTTTGTACATATATGCAATTAATGCTTGAGATTCTTCAAAGCTAGAAAGTGCATTTAATCTTCAAACTGTTTTGAAGCTCTCCAAAATAATTCAGTCAGCTGATTCAACACCTCGAACCTATTTGAAAATCTGATTCAAAGGTTCAATGGAATCTCCTCTATATTGCCTCTTCAAAGCAAAATACTGTGGTAGTAAATAGTCAAGTAATCTTTTAAAAGAGCCTGAATGTTTTGTTTCACTGTTCCTCTACAGGGACTTTCAGCTAATTGGTGGTCTTTGCATCATTCCCAGCATCATGCTAAACCCAACTGTTTTGAGAAGGACCCAGACATTTCATTTCATCCCGTTATTTTGTCATTAGGGGAACCTCTTTCTGTGGAGGTAAGAAGCAGCTGCTTAGATGACAACAGATTTTACTGAACCCTGACCATTCTCCTTTCAGATCAGCGTTCAGAACAGAAACTGTTAAGCCATTTCATTGTCAATGGTTAGAGTTGAACACACTATAATTCTTCTGGATTTATTATTTATATTTATATTTTATTATTATTATTTATTATTTATTGTATTTATATTTATATTTATTAGCAATGTTTGATAAAACAAATCTCATAGAGATAGTAGATTAGTAGGGCTGGACAAAATGTTTGCTCAAATGGCCACAACAAAAGTGTGTTTCCCTATATGGACCCCTCCATTCTAAGGCTGATGTCAGGGTGGCTTTGTCTAAGGAGAGACTGGAACTCACTATCTTGCAGTTTCTAGCCTGATGCCTTAACTGGTTCTCCTATTGTAGCTCATAACTATAGATAAATATTATGGATTGGATTACTTATCTCACTTATCTCACTTATTGGATTACTTATCTCACTGGATTGACTTAACAACCATGTACAAAAGGATTCTGAGGAAAGCAACAAGTTTTTATGGCCATAAATGCAATCCTAAGAAGATGTGTTAGGGAAGCAAAGTAACAGATTCTCTCCCTGCCCAAAAATCCTGGCAGCTCAGGTACAGCTTAACCATCTTTTTGCTTGTTCCTGTTTGTTCTTTCTCTGGTTAATGTTATGAATTGCGCTGACTATTGTGTAAATTATCTCAATGGATTGTTTCAGATTTGATAGGCATATTCTACCTTGTCTCTTTCTTAAAACAAAAAAAAAATAGAATTACTTACTGTATGCCTCACAAGCAGAAATACTGGTAGAAAATGTTCTATCTCTGATGGTTGAAAGATTCTGAGGATGTGGTAGTCAGTAAAAATCTCAAAATGAAGAAGCTGCCTATTTAGCTGAGATTCTGGATTCCTCTTCTGTTGTTAATTCACCCCTCCTGAAACCAGTCAGGACATTAATTGTGGCAGCTATAGGATGGTATGGCTCAAGTGCTGGTATTGGGACAATGGAGCACTTTGACCCATCAGATCCAACACCATCAGTAATGCTTTCCTTTGGGGCCTTCTACTAATGGACAGGTTAGTAAAAGTTTATCTAATGTTCCTGCTACCAAAAGGGACAGCTTCCTTTCCTGGCTAAAAACCCTAAGTTTAAGAATACTCTTTCCATATTTATATTGCAGGACTTAGTTCAAAAGCTCTCTTGCTCTGCCGTGTTTCTGCATCTGAAAATAAAGACTGCAATCTATTCTAATTACCACAATTACAATCTATTATTGTGACAGCTGTGTGCATCTCACTTTTGTTTCTTTTTTCTTGCCTGAGTATTTATTTCACAGAGCTGCTGAAAATGATGTTATAGAAATGGAGCCTTAAGTTATAATTACTTGTATTTTTCGGAGTATAAAATGCACCTTTTTACCCCCAAAAAGAGGGTGAAAATCTGGGTGTGTCTTATAATCTGAATGTAGCCCCCCCAGCCTCTCAAATGGAGGTTTCAGAGGCTGAAAAAAAGCCTCTCAAATGGAGGTTTCAGAGACTGAAAAAAAAAGCAAGGCGCAGAGCTCACAACCAATGAACCTATTGCTAAAGTTCACCTCTGAGAACACCTGATTGGAGGTATTCCGGGAAGCCTATCAACCCCCAATCAGCTTTTTTCTTATTTTCCTCCCCAAAAACTAAGGTGCATCTTATACTCCAGTGCGTCTTATAGTCTGAAAAATACGGTACCTAGTGAAAGTTGTTTGTTTTTTTCATGACTTACTTTCTTTTACAGTTGGGTTTGCAGAAAAAGAAATACATGCCTTATAACTATCAGCACAAGTATTTTTTCTTCAGTGAGTATCTGATTTTTTTCCCCTACCTCCTGCTAAATGAAAATGAACTTCTTCTTGTGTAAAAACAAACAAACAACTTTCACAAAAAAGCTCTGGCTCAGCTTTGGACTCTTATCTTTTCCACCATAAACTCATGGACAGATTGCATATGCATTCTATATAATCCCCAGCACAGTGCAGATTAATAACAACCTTTGTTATTAATGATAAGATAAAGAGGAGGAGGGGAGAACAAGATCAGAGGCAGCAACTGAAGAACATTGCAGAGAACGAGGAGGAATTCTTTCCTTTCTCAGAACACACAGATTCCCATGAGTTTAAGGTGGAGGGAGGTATTGTGACTCTAAATCCATATCTTCAAAAACAGACTATGCCTAAACAGTGCAAAGAAAGAAATGGCAAGCAGGAGAGGGTACTGCCACTTTAATTGATGTTAATTTAATTGACAATAATTGATGCAACTGCTCAATTATTTGATGCTCTATAGGCACAACTGAGGACCATCCATAAATCAAATTAGAGTGGAAGAAAATTGCCATGGAAGAAAAACAAGAAAATAATGGAAAGGATTCTCCATTCTCTTCACCAGCAGTTACTTTTCTTTTTGAAAATATTTTATTCATAAGATGAATAAATGGTGCCTGCTGGTTCTAACTTCTGGCCCATCAAGCTCAGCAGTCCATTCTCACAATAACCAAACAAGGAAATCCACTGGTCTTCCTTCAGATGGCCTTCAGAGGCTACCACACTGCCATCCAAACTAATAGCCATTGAATCTCATGAATTCCATGAGTTGGCCCATCCTTTCTTGAAGCCAGCCAAGCTAGTGCCCACCATCACTAACTGCTTACAGCAGTTCAGAGGGGACCTCTGTCATAAGATTGTTTTTAACTGTCTCCAATTAGATTGAGTGTTGAGTCTGAGTCTCAAGAACCACAAAAGCATTGGACTCTGAACAAGGTTTTTTTAAATAAAATCTTCCTATAAGGGTTAGGTAGTTATTTTATTTTGGAAGAAACCCAAGCTATAAAAGCAAAATGTGAAACTTACAAGTTTATATGTGTTTTCTATTGTCTCCACTTTACACTGTCTTCTATTGCTATTTCTATATTGCTACGTTAATTACAATTATTATAATGATTACAATTACTATATTACAATACCATATTCTGTGGTACTACTATATAACAATGTTTTCTTCTTACAAACACTATTCTCCCTTAATTCCTCTCTCTGGAATTTCTTCTCCTTTTCTTCTCTGCTATTAGCCAGCAAGTAGAGTACTTGCAACTTTCTTTGTTGTGTCTCTATCCTTCTTTTCCTCTGGACTATTAACCCCTCCCTGCTTTTGAAGGAAAAATGCCTTTTATTCAGGTGATTCCAATAGAAGAGAATATTTGTAGCTCAAGGTAGAACTGTGGGGTCCCTGGTGCTCTTTGAGGTCAGTAGTTGCAGACATTTTACTACCCAATTAGGTAACATCATTGATACTAGAAGATAGTGGGGTTTGCGCTCTTTATATATACTAGTAGCTTGTCCTGTCTCTAGTTTTAGGTTTTATATTGTTGTAAGTTACCCAGAGTTGTATTTTACAAGATGGGCAATTTTACAAGATGTCTCTTATAAATGAATACATAAACACTTGAAAGCTAGTCTCACTGGATTTACCAGGACTTTCTTCTGAGTAAACCTGAATAGATTAAGATAGTATTGTCCACTTATCGTGAGGAATAACAGAGCTTCCTTTAACTCATTCAAGTGTATTTTAGTCAATTGGTTCTAATGAAGCCAACACAAATAGTGTGAGTGGCACAATTCAGGCAGTGTCTGCCATGCACATGTTTTGGGGTTGATTTATTTTTGATGATGAGATTCTCAAGTATAATTATACTGGTAATTGTTAAATAAAATCTTAAATACAAAACATTTGAGGAGTGTGGTTGATGCTTCCTTTATGTTTAGAAAGGACAGTTAATGGCTATATGCGTTTTGTTTCCTTCTACAGCATTGCCACTGATTGTAGTGCCAACTTTTCAAGTTTACTCATTGTACTTTATACTCCAACGCAAACTCTGGAGGGTGAGTACACATATAATCCATACCAAATATTAAAAAAACTGAGATTCCCCCCCCCCCCTCCAATGGTATGTTTCTAAGTTTAGAATTTTATTTCCTTAAGAGGAGATGAAAAGACCAGACCATTTTTAGGCACATATAAAAATTGACATGGCAATATTGTTAATGGGAAAGTCAATGCCACCCGATTCCAGATGACTATTGCTGGCTATCAAAAGGCCTTTTATGAAGAAGGCATTAGATTTTTGTCTGGGAAAACAAACATGTAGAAGGCATGATGGGGAAACTTTACAGGCAATTGGACAATGACATCGGTTGAACTAAGAATGTACAAGAATTACAACCAAGTTTACTCAAGTAGTGATTTTGAGGGCTTTGATTCAGAAATGGTTTATGAATACAACTATAAAGTTATGGTTCATCTTTCTTTTTTAAAAAGATCTAGAGGGATTGGAAATGGGGTTGGACTTATTTTTTTCTAATAAAGAAGATGGCAGAAGAGACTTTTCCAGCCTTATTTAAAGTGGGAATTTGGCATGTACTATTGCCAAGCACTCTAATTAAAAATGGCTGAAATTTTGTGGGATAATCAAAGCTAACAAAATCTCTACATTCTCACCTGATATCACATAAACATGTCAGTTACTGAAAATAAAGTTTTTTATGAGCTCAAACAGATCCACATACACAGCAACACTGGTGCTTACAATCACACATGGTCTCTTGTATTGATAATCACTATATAAAAAGATTGTCTTCCCTGATTAATAAAAAAAACCCTTATAGCAACATGCAAAGGAACTTCTCTCCTTCTCTATCACTTTCTGGAATGATGTGAGCTCAAAATATTATAGTTTTTAAAAAACAAGCATACTCAGTCTTGTCTAGTGAATTTTTCTATAGCTCTTTTCAGTTAAATCTGTTTAAGCAGCCAGGGTAGAAAATGGTTCTGTAAAAGTGGGCAATAAACAGAGCAGAGTTTCCAGAAAATATACATCTGGTTCTCAGTAAGATTCCATGCAGGGTGTCTACTTGGAGCAAGGAAAGATATTATTCTAATCTCCATTCCTTTTCTTCTCTTCTACAGGAAATGACATGGACTCTGGCATATTTTATCCGATTCTTTATTTTCTTCAACCCCATATTGGGATTCAAGGGTGCTTTGGGATACCTCTTTCTTTTGAAGTACTGTTCATCTTATGTACTGTTTTCTTGGTGTTTCACTATTCCTTCACAGACCCTGACTATTCTCTAGATTATCCTTTCCCAAACTTGTCCACTTCCATATGTGTGGGCAACTCTACCATTGGCAGTAATGGCTTTGTTGGCTGGGGAATTCTGGGAGTTGAGTTGAGTGCCCAGGCTGTGGAAGGCTGTTCTGAACTTACCTCAAAAGTGCCCCTCATTTTTAGGACACCCAGACTCATTTTCTTTCTGTTGAGGACTGGTGCACCTGCATTCATCACTTACTGACTACAGCATACATCATTTTACAATCTGCATATGTGATTCAACCACCACATATATGCAAAACTTCAAAGAGGTCCTTCATTTTGAGTGAACCTTAGATGAAGTGCCGCTTTGATGTAACTCCATGAAATGAAGCAGTCCTCAGTTTTAAGTGCCATATTGAATTGCCTGCTTCAAAGGACAGCCATTTCCCACAGATTTGAGCACAGGGAGATAATAGGGACTAGCCAACTTTTTCCCAATAGCAGCAGAGATTTTCAAAGGATACTAAGTTTGCAAACAGTATTTTTAATCACTTTCAGAAATTGCTGATTAACTAATTCTAAGCTATTAGAATTACAAGTGTGAAAATGCTAGATAAATTTGCCTTTCATCCTGCACAGAATAAAGTTTTAATTATAAGCTTAAGAATTTAAAGAATCTAAAATAATCAGCCAAAAGTTAAAATTATTTTGATCTTAGAAAGTTATAGATGGACTAAAGGTCCAGATAAAATTGGAATATTATAACTTTTACACTAATATTTTGGAATTAATTATAAAGTAAGTACAAACAGCTTCTTATTGGAAATAGACTCTGTTTTGGTTTTACAGAATATAACATAGATACATAATTTCATGATTTCAAAAACTCAATAGAAGAGGGGACTAAAGATTTTAAGTAGAGGAAAGATATACAGGCCTGAAAGATAGTAAAAATGTTATGAAAATAAAAACACTGAAGGAGACTTTTGTAGAACTGAATGATAAACTAGTAGCTTTAATATCAATAATATCAGTAATGATTATGCTTTAAGGGAGAGACTATATTCAAAGGATGTTATCGAAGAAATGCCATTTTCAGAACAAATTTTGACAAGATGGAGACATTATTGAAACTGGATTTATAACTGATAGGCTAAGAGAATAATTTAGAAAAGGAAGTTGCACTGGATCTTCAAAAGAAACTGGCTGAGGTTTTAAAATTTAAAAATGAAACACAAATGACAAACCAAGAGAATGACCTGGATAATTTTTTCCAGCTAGAATTTAAGATGAGCCTTGTTAAAACCTTGAATAATTTTGAGTGACAGGACAAAAAGAAATGAAGAGAAATAAAATCTTATTGCAATATTTGAATGAGCTAAAGCAGGAGTCCCCAGCCTTGAGCTGTTAGGAACTGGGCTGTGGAAGTGGTAGACAAGTGTTCATGCATACATGCATCCCCACTTGTGTGAGCAGTGGATGAGTATGTGCATGAACTTGCTGGCCACTCACACAGAACCATCCCCTCTCCCCCCCACCCGCTGGTCCATAAAGCCAGAAAGGTTGGGGAACTCTGAGCTAAAGATTGAGTAAGAGGAAGGAATATAAAGTTGTTTTATTTGATCAACAATAAAATAAGATAAATTATAAGATAATAAGATAAGTCCTTTCTGGACTTTCTGCTGACACTGGACTGAAAAGGATAATGTTTTATTGGTTCGTTTATAGCTAAGATATGGAATGAAGAGATAAATGTTGTAATTTTACAAAAGGTGAAGAGTTACTAAATTTGTTTATACTTTGTGATGAAGGTTGGAAGTAACCTCTTTATGTATTTCTTTTCTCTTTATTATATTCTTATTTTTTCTTGCACTTTTTATTCTTTCTATTCTCTTTTATTTCTTTAAGTTGGGTTTATACAGTCATTTAAAAATGATAAAGAATATTGTGAAGGGCTGGAGGGAGTGGTAAGAACAACCTCACCCATTTGCCTTCCTCCAAGAGGGTCATATGTCATCATATATATAGCTATCTGGGATATAGCCAAGCCACTCTATGGTTTCTATTTGGGATCAGTTTCCATGTTATCTGGTCAACCTTCCAAATTTTTCCACTAACTCAGAAAGATTAGAGGGTCCTGATCTTTGGTTTGGATCTGACTCATTGTCACTGGGAGAGTGTTAGAAATGTATTGGTTTCCATAGAAAGGCATCATTAGATCTAATAAATGACTTGTATTCTAAGCCTAACAAACCAACCAATAAATTTGTCCCACTATTCTACTGAACCACTTATTTCTGTATAGTTTCATTTGCCTCATTTGCCTGACTTTGTCTCATTTCTGTCTCTCAGTGTTCTTGAGAGTATGTTATTTACATGGATATCGCAGATGAGTCATATTCCTATGCACATTGATCGTGATAAAAACACGGATTGGTTCTCTACACAGGTAAGAGAGATCTCAAAGATAAAATTGTTGGCTGCACATGATTAAATTTTAGCTTGTCTGTGTAATTTTATTATATGACAATAATTTATAGATCCATAATAATCCAATTACCACAGGATCAACTATAATTTGCATATGTGAAAATTGAATTCCTTTTTGGAAGTTATTTTTACCTATTATTATTTCTTTTACAGTGCTTTTCCTATCATATAAAAGTTTGAAGTGTGTTTAGAAATACCATGCCTTTTCTTATAGATTATGATTGCCCTCGCTTTTGTTTGGACTTTATAAAAATGGAAATGAGATGAGTGGAACAAATATCCTTTGGTCTCATTTTAAAATAATAGCACTAACCAAAAGAGAAACTGCCCAGTGCAGGAATAATTTCTCTCTTTTCCATTCCCAGCATGAGGTTTTCATCCAGATCAGGACATTCTTTTTAGAAAAGGAGGCCTGTGAGTTCAAATCATACCAGATAACTTGATTCAGTCTGGAATAAGTAAGGGGAAGATTTGAAAGTAACTGTTGAAAAGAAATGTTTCACAAAATGAAAAATAAACATATTACTAGAATTATATTTTAATTCTCCATGTTTTCAAAACTGTACACTAGAGACTATCAGAGTTGATACCAAATGAATATTTAAACTCTACTATTAGAGTAATATAATTTAAGATTTCCAAAATTCAATATATTTATCTAGAAATACTAGTTACTGTATATACCAATACATACATACAAACCAACATGAATATAAATATAAATCCTAGACAAATATAAATATAAATCATGGACATTTGCTTGTTCTTCCTTCGTTCACAGTATGTCTGGACTAAAACCTGTCTTTCTCTCTTCTCCCAGCTTCAGGCAACATGCAATGTGGATCAATCTTTTTTCAATGACTGGGTAACAGGGCATCTGAATTTTCAAATTGAGCACCAGTGAGTACTGATTTATTTATTATTTATTTTATTAGTTTGTCGAACTAATAAATAGTAGGTATAAATATGAACATGGACATGAATGAAGGAAATGAATACAAATAAATGGGGACAGTAGGACAGGGACGTAGGTGCGTATTGCACACCCCTTTTACAGACCTCTTAGGAATGGGGTGAGGTCCACAGTAAACAGTTTAAGGTTGAAGCTGTGAGGGTTTGAGGATGTAACAACAGAGTTGGGTAGAGCATTCCAGGCGTTGACCACTCTGTTGCTGAAGTCGTATTTTCTGCAATTGAGTTTGGAGTGGTTTTACTTTGAGTTTGAGTTTAGTTGCCTATAATTAAAGTTGTGTACATTTAAGCTTGTGGAATTTTATAATCAACATAGAGATAATTTCAGAATTTCCTCTCCTGATCAGTAAGGCTACATGTATGTCTTTTGGAAGCTTATGACTAATCATTTTAAGCCAGATGATTTGGGGAATTAGGCGAACAGGGATTAAATATGTGATCTGTGCAAATTGTACCTGTGTAGGTATACAAATCTTCCAAATTTCAGATTTCTATTTTTTTTAAGAGCAATCTTTGAGTCCACTGGAAATGTTTAAGGCAGTTAAAAACATTATTTACACATGTTACAGGTTACTCATTTGTATTTTATTTTTCATTCCAGTAGTGTCTACCATTTTAATAGTGTCTACTAGTTCCTGCTTTCTTTTTAGCTTGTTCTTTGTTTGAATTTCTGTTAGTGAGAAACTTTGGCTGGTGGATCACATGTAGTCCCCAAACCATCCTGGGTTCAGTTAATAGCATAATGGCCAAGTTTGTGTGGCACAGTTTTCAGCTAAAGAAAGAAAAATCAAAATCAAATAAGCATTTCAAAGTGCTTGAGAACAAATATTTGGCTCAGAAAAAGCACCGAGATCTTTACTTCCAATATATAATTGTCCTGTGGGCATTGGAACAAATTGTGCTTTCATGACACAAATGCCACAACTTTCATCCTTGCATCAGATTCTGGGATGCAAGCAGATAAAGTCAGAATTTGTGTCATGATGTCATCCCTTGTATTTGTGTCATTTTATTTTGCTGTGGATCTCATAGGACCCAGGCATTTACTGTATATAAAGTGAATTATGGAAAAATGATGACATACGTGTGGCAATGTCTCAACACTAGCCCTGTCTTTCTCTCTTTGCATCCTATTATCTGACACAAATATATAACATGTAGCACTTATATCATGACATTATGATGTATATTTCATCATGTAACTCCATGAACACTTATGCAGGTGACTTACCGTCTTTCGTACAAAACTCCAAACCAATATTCTACATCATAGCATATATTTGTACATAATTGTCTCAATTACTATGATATTGCCATATCATAGTAATTGTGATGTAGGACTAAATGGTCCCATTGAAATTAGCAATCAAAGAATATCTTTATACAATACATACAGCTATCAAGTGTTCTGGCTAGAAAGAGAAAGGAATGAAGCTTATATTAATGACGACTTTGGAATAGAGTTACATTTCACATAACTTTTTGAAATAACTATAAATGCTGTTTATTTCTTTTGTAGCATCCTTGAAGCAGTTAACATTATTCTCATGACTCTGTTGAATGTGCCTTGCAGAGTCACAGATTATTTTAACATGTTGCTTTTGGAAAAAGTTCTAAGCATGCCAGTTGATTCTACTCTTCCAAGTCCCCGGCCTTATACACATTGTTATGTAAGACAAATTTGATTTAATATCTTGACAGCAGAATTGTCTGGGCTATTAAATAGGCCAGGAAGGAAAGATATTTCCTTTCCAGA
>JANHFM010001417.1:189271-202807 GCA_032468115.1 Grayia smithii | reverse complement strand
GTGATGAAAAAGAACGTTCAGGTAGGACCAACGTTCCATTCTCTCCATACCATTCTTAAACCTCAACTTATTAAACCCTCAGTAGCAAACAATTTTAAAGGTTGTCCATAATGGGGATAAAAGTGTAACCTGGGATTCTTAAACTATCCCTCCCTTCTCTCTCCCTACTATCTGCCTACCTACCTACCTACCATCCTGATCATGTTCATCATCAATCTATGCCCAGGACAGAAATCACTTCTACTTTGTTAACCACCCCATCTTCCCAAACTCTGCTGTATTATTTTGCATCCCTAGATGGGTTCCTGGAACTCTTAGAAGCTTGGGAATATTTTATGGCCAATTAGGTTCTCAAAGGATACCTAGCCTTGCATAAGCTAATAAACTATCCTATGTTATCACATAGATCAGATTAATTGATTGAGCACATGAAAGCAATATTTTCAATGCTGGCATGAATAAAAATCACAGAAAACAAAAAGTGTTTTAGAAGATATATTCTCCAAATATTGGAATAGAAAAAGCAAAGTCCCCTTCTACCATAATAACCCTTGTAAAGCAACATCTACTCCCATTATTGGTATCTGTTAGAAGCTACAGTTGTATCTCATGCATGATGCATGACACGCATGAATCACTTGCTCCTTCCTTCCTTCCTTCCTTCCTTCCTTCCTTCCTTCCTTCCTTCCTTCCTTCCTTCTTTCCTTCCTTCACATTTTTTTTACCAGATTCAGAAATTATATATTAAAACATTACAAGTTATATACTAAGATTTCTTTCACTGAATAACCTCACCATAAATTATGAAAGCCTAGCAAATATGTTTTTAAAATACACTTTTGAGCAATTTATTAATGCTTTCAAACAATGTCTCCTGTCTGGTACATACAGCTGGACAGCAGCCTAAATCTCATATTGATTCTGGAAATATTAGTGTCATTAATTCTAATAAGTACCCAGCCTCTTCAGATCCTAAATATAATTAACCTATTAATGAATTATGAAATGGCCTTCCAACTTTTACCTGTTGGAAATATAGTGGCTATCATAGCAAAGAATTTCTTATTGGAATTCATCTGAGTTTAGAAGAAAAGGAATTTTAGAATCTTGGGGCAATACCGATCACAACAAAGAGAAAGAACAAAGACAAATGATCACATTCTTCTTTAATTCTAGTAAAGAAACAGCTCCAACTCTGAGTGTAGTTTGATTTCCTGCAACTGTCAGTCCTGGTGACCTATTTTCTTTAGGGCTAAGTATTTATAATTAGGCCAAAGGATATCAAAATGGCAGTTTCTGGGCATTAATTTATCCTAATTAATTTATTAATATTTATGGCATTTCTTTATGCAACTATTTTGGATGCTATATCATAACTGGCAGTTCTGTTCAAGATCAAAGAAAGAGATTAGCAATCAGTTTCTGGGCATTATCCAAGTTTACTTCCAGCAGATAGACTACTGGGTCAATGATTTCATAAAATCAATATCTGAACAAAAATGACAGCCCTTTGGAGTCTCTTCCTCTTTCCACCATGGTATCCTCAGGTTCTCTGCACTTTTGCACTTTTCTCAGTACTGATGACAGGGAGAGAAGTTCACTTATATTGACAATGAAGAGAATCCTACCAATTGATTTCAAATCTGTCTTGACAGAATGCATTTTTACTAAAGAAACTCCAACTTTGCTAACATTAACATCTCTGCACATTTTGCACCCTTTGCTTTCTTCCTTTGGCCCCAAAGCTACAAAATGTGCATTTTTTAAAAAAGTAATAATGCATAATGGTTGTATTTCAAAAGTTGGCACTGGTGTCCAAGACACTCTTTTATCTTTGGAGAGACTCACACATGTTTGAATTCTCTAAGCAAAGCCTTGTAATCAAATCAAGATGGAGACTATTGCCTTTTCCTTTTTCCTGTAATGTGGTCTAGAGACCTGTCATTCATTTGCAGAAAACATTGTTTAACTTTGGTTTCTTATCCTAGCATATTAAAGAATATGCTGAGCACAAATTACTTAGTCACTTGTTCTCTGCTTCTCATTCTGTGGCATCTAAACAACAGAATGCCAAAGACAGAAAGAATTTAAAAATTTCTATTAAAAATTTAATAGAATTGCATGATACCCATGTTCTTATCTGAATCATCTCTCCCCCTATTATTATCAAACAAACTTTCACACGTAGCAAGAAGAAAGTGTGTGTATGAGCATCATCACAGGTGACAGTAACTCCTCCAAATGTCATTTATTTGAAAAAGCTATAATGCGTCTCCATCTGAAGATTTTTCCAGAGCTCTGGGACAAATAAAGTTCCTTGTTGCTGAATGGTATTTTTCTGACTGTAAAACTGAATGTCATTTTGGGATAATTCAAAATTGCTGCTGATCAACAAATAATTGTGGGTCACTTTTTGCAATTTCAATTTTAAGGGAAAACATTTTCCTGTTCTTCTGGATTCCTTCATTATTAGAAAGTGTACATTTTCGTGAACATCTTCATCTTTAAAACAAAAATCCCCACACACAAGTCCTTACTGTGTTCATTATCTCAATTTATTGCATTCAAGTTGCTGTCAGTAAATGACAGCTTTTGGATACTGTTGGCATCAGTTATATCAGGAGGAACAAATAGATAACAGAATATACATATTCTGTATATATATATATATATATATATATATATATATATATTCTATAAATATCATACAGAATAATAACTGACAGCATCTGAATAGGTCTGTGCTATATATATTTCATATACACGAGTAAGAAAATGCTGGGATCTGGGATTTGTTATCTTTTATGGGAATTAAAGTCAGAATAAGGAAATGGGGGAGTGGAGTTTTTTCCCCCAACAATGCCACTGAATTCAACACCCCAGTACATTGAAAGCACATTGGCGTTTAGCAATCTGACAACTTCTGTTTTCTGCATAAAGTTTGGATCAATTGTATGCCAGGCAGAGTAACCCCAAAGTGTTCATAACCTTAGATGTCACCTGCTTACTGTGCCTCTTTTATCATTCCAACGGCTCCCTTTCAAATTTGTATATTATTATAATTATTGTTACTATCATCTACTCTAGCAATCCCTGCCATATACAAGGCTCCTCTCATTTTTGCGTTCGTGCTTCATAATGGGTATAATAACAACTTGATCGTGTCAGTTGAAAGGGAAGCAAAATAGTACAAGAGATTATTGACTAACGCTTTAAAACATAGCCTTCTCTATCCAAGGAATAAATGGAATGTAGACACGTTCTATCTTTAAGGAAGACACCCACATTTGTCTGATTAATGGAGATACTTCTTACAACAGGATCCTGGACATGATTCCTCAGAAATAAATCTGGCTCTTTTTTTTCCCTTAAGAGAGGAATTTAAATGACACCTAATCCAGGGAATCCTTGTCTTGAGGCTGATCTGGGACTCTTAAAATTCAGTAACAACCTAACAGCACATCTAGGGCCTTGTTAAATCGCGGCAGCTCTTTTTTTGGCCTCTCTCTTTCCACGATGCCTAAAAAAAAAAAAAAAAAAGTAATTTCCACTTTCAGAACAGAAAACAAGTCCTAAACAAGTCACCAAGAAGCTGACTCCTGCTGCAGAGTCTTCTAATTTAATCGTTCCAGGATATATGGAAAAACTGGCGAGTGAGCTAATGCTGTGGATACTGATCAGCGAATCTGAACAATTAATGCTAAGGCTAATAATAATAATAGCAGCAGCGGCAACAATAATATAGTTTTGGTGTGTGTCTGTGTGTGTGTGCATGCGTGCATGTTTAAAAAAAAAAAAATCCAAGCTCCCTTCAACCTTTATTCACAGGCATAAGAAATTAAACACTTGTGGGCTGGTTCTAAAGAGTGAATGAAATTGAATAAGCTAGCGAGTACTTGAGTTTCACAGCGAGTGCTTGAATAGAGCAAACCTCCTATGTTGAATAGGTTGCCTTTTGGGACCAATTTGCCTCTTTTCACTCTTTAGTATTCCTTTTTTGCTGACAGATGTACAAAGGCGGAACTGCGCTGTGCGGCTTATCTACATACACCCTCAGCAGCTGTCACTTTTGTCGAGCAAGTTAATCAGCAAATGCCACCATATCCCACTTTCTATAAGGAACAACATGTTATAGACAAGAGTATCTCGAGAGGGGGGGGGAGACTTTATTTTAACTTTGATTAGCCTGATTCTCCCCCCCCCCTATTTCTTTTCCAATCAAAGGCTTGTAACTTTTAAGTTTTTCCTCTTTTTTTTCTTTCTCTCTCTCTTTTTTTCTTTTTTCCTTTAAAAAAAAAAGAGCTCAGTATCTCAAAGGCTATTTTGGTTACCAATGAGGGTGAGGATTAAAAAAAAAAAAATTTCTAGACCTCATCAAAATATCAAAAAAGAAATCACAATGACCCATAAAGGGAAAAGGAGGAAAAAAATTGCTTGAGGGGAAAAAAGAAAAAAAAAAAAAAGAGAGTTAAGCATCGGCAGCATTCTAAAAGCATTCTATTAAAAATAGAAGGTACCTTTTTTAGTGAAAGAGAAAAAAGTAGTTTGTGGGCATTTAAAGTCCTCCATGTCAAAAAAATGCTTGGAAGGTCTCTTTCTACTTAGAAAAGTTTTATAACATTTACAAAGTGCCCTGTAGAATGGTGGACTTCCAAAATTAACTGTGTTAATTTTTCTGATTAAAAGGTATTGATTATCAGCTGGGTTCAAGGTAAGTGCAGCTAAGCTTTACCTTCTGCACAGCATAAGGGAGAAGATCTTGCTTTTCTCACTGTGATTTCACTATAGTGGAATTAGAACTTCTGGCTGTTATCCGACAGGTACTCCTCGACTTTATGACTGGTCACTTAATGACTTTTCAAAGTTATGACAGGCTCAAAAAAAGTGAGTCACAACCTGTCCTCAAAGTTATGATTGCCACCCCCACTCCCTCCCCCCAATCATGTGATTGCACTTTGGCTGTTCGGCAACCAGCTTGCATGTATGACTGGTTGCAATGCCCAAGGTCACGTGATCGCAAGTCGTGAGGATTTTCGCTGTTTTTTGACCAACAAAACAAAACAAAACCCCCACTGGATAAAATGGATTCACATTTACAGCCACCCGCTTCACTTAACAACCGTGGTAACTGGTTTAACAACCGTTCTCAAAACAGTTGTAAAATCAACACTGCTCATATGGTGACTTGGCTTATGACTGCAACAATTTATGTCTGCAATTTGAGTCCTAATATAAATCCAGGACTACTTATACCTGCTCTTTGAGAAACTCAACTTGTGCGACTAAACACACGTTCATCTGTTGAAGACATTTCTAAATTTCCAACATGTGAAATCAAATTAGCTGCAGTACAGATATATCCTTCTATTGCTCTCAAAGACTGGTAAGTAAATACTTTGTTGTTGCAACAGAGTGACACTACCAAAATCAGCACATGGATTCCAACCTCTGAATTAATGGAGCTAATATGGTTCTAATATCTGCCTCAAGAAACTGACTGGCTTGCTTTGAAAGATCTTGCTCAGAGACAAGTTGCTGACACCGCAATCCGTTCTGCCATTGGAAGCACCGCTTCCTTACACAGTACGTAAAAATAGTTCACTAGAAGTTGTGATTCAGGTTACCTTGCTAAAAGGTAAATGATTCAAGAAGAAGGCCAGAAAAATGTGTGAGAAATAATTGTCTCCCATTAAAACATAGTTTCCACTTATGTTCCTAGTACCTCATACACTGCCTCATATATATGTGTGTATATAAAGATTTTTTTAAAAAAACATGAAGATAAAAACTAATGTAAATTAATATAAAGTAACAAAAAAGAAAAGGAAAAAGAAGTTAAAACTGCAAGAAAGGGAAAGAAAAATAGAAAAGAAAGCAAAAAAGGAAGAAGTGGCTTCCAATCGTCTTTACAGCAATTATAAGAACAATTATAAATTTGCTCCTTATTTATGATTAAAAGTTAATTCTATTTTTTCTATAATTTATCCTGTTTAATCATCAAATCCATATATCATAACTTCATTTTTTATGTTTTATGCAAAAAATCTGTAAGGGGTACACACTGCTTCCTTTAAAAGAGAACAGCTGTTAATTAATGTTTCAGGATTCGGATGATGTTTGACTTCATGTATCATAGATCTTTGATTTGGTTGAGACTCCAAACAAATCAGAAATATTAGGGGGTTGGGAACAGCATAAAAATGTTAAGGACCCATTTAGCAAATTGCTCCAACGATGAAGTATTTCTATCTTCAAAAAAGTTACAAATATCTACCTTTATTTTTATTGAAACATACATTCTACATTAATTCAGTGTATTAAAAAGGTTTTCTTAAAATTATCTTATAAGATCAAGTGACAGATAATACTAATTGGTGATGACATTTAAATCCATTTTAATATCTACATTGTAGTTCTAAATAAAAAAATCCATAAACCCATTAGAGTAGAGTTTCACCCTATTAAGAGTGCCCACATATATTTAAGTAGTTTTCTTTAAGCAATGATTCTGTTACCTTGACAATAATCTTTTATGCATCCATTCTGTACTAAGAATTTATACACGTACTATGTGTAAAAATTCATTACCAGTGAAATCTTAATCACCCTGAAAGTGCACCAATGCAGAAAGGTTAGATAAACAGTGAGCTTTAATATTAAAATCTTTTGACTGTTATTTAATAAGTCTGCCATGTTGGTGTTACATAATAAAGCTAAGCTGCCATCCTTAACTATTAATAATCTCTCTAGTCATTGAAATTACATCATCGCTCCCTTTTTTCAGTGACTAAAATAAACCACCAAAACATTGTTAGAGTTGTGGAAAAGCTTTGATCTAGACAAAACAAGGAAGCGGGCTAAGAAGTAAGCCCAGATTTGCAAACACAGTTTTGTGCCTGCGTAATGCAAGGGTTTTGTTTTTTTTTGCAGTACATATGGTCTATATCACCCACTGTTTAGGGACTTCTGTGATAGAGTGAGTTAAGGATGGAGTTTCATCCTTAATTGGGATTAACTTTGACTTGAAGCAGTTGTATTGCATGGTGTTCCCTTCACTGCTAATGAAAGTTATGGGCTGAATGAAGTCCCATGGGTTTTAACAGACAGGACTCCTTGAGTATAAATTTTCAGGGCTGAATTTATAGAGAGATTATTTCTAGCTCCTAAGGTTTTAACTGGGGAATGAACGTTTATTAACTCAAGTGCAAAAATCTGTCTTCCACATTTGTCTGTTCTATACATTATCTATTTTACCAGTAATTGCTTTTAGAATGTATTTTCTAATCTTTTTTGTTCTAAATTTTTAGAAGAAACTCATGCTACCTACACAGAGGCTAGTGTCTGGGAAATCAGAATTATGGAATAATTTCTGGCCACGTGAACATGAAAACTGTCTTTTTGGGGCATTGCTAGCAGACACTCCCATCCCAATTCGTAAGATTTGCATACGACCGAAGCTTACCGAATGAGAACGTTCAATGTAAGAGCACAGCAGAACTGGAAAAACATAAAGAGTAAGCAGAATTTTGGCAGAGCTCAGTTTTATCTGGGATTTGTGTGTAATAATAGGTTACTGAGAGAGCTGCCCTTGGATAATCAGTATAAAGCAGCAATTTCTATGTGGTATTTTGAGTCCAAAAGAAACATTTGATTTTACTAAATCATTGTTTTCTGAAAATGGACACTTTTCGAGGTTTGGCAAATAATTCCCCAAAGAAGGGCTTTCTTATGGAGTCAAACTAAACGATGTACAATTTGTGTATTGTGTTGTCTTACTCCTGCTTTATTTTTTCTGAGGTAAATAGATGATGGTTTAACCTAGAAAAGGTTTGCTGTCTACAGCATGGGAAGAGAAACAAGTTCCCCATCTCAAAGAAAAGAAAAAAAAACTTTGAAAAGAAAAAACTCAAGCGCTACAGCTAGAGTTTTAAAACATTTCCATGGGTAAAATTAAAAACAACAACAACACCTTATCAATTGTGTGTGTGTTTCATACCAAGAAGTAAAAAGAAAGATTTGGTTCTCCCCTTTCCCCACACCAAATGGTCCCAATCCAGATTTACTTACAAAGCAAAGAAAATAAAATTAGGAAAGAAAGCAGTAGAATGAAATATTTATAGCTCATTTACTTTAGCGGTTTCTTTGAAGAACCAAACAACAATAAGTAAGCAAATAAATCTGAGATATTTTCTAAATTATTCACTGAACATTGATTTGAAGAAAAAGGGTTTTTTTTTGTTGGGGGGACACATCAGTTTGACATAACCAGAGTTTTTAACATGAAGCTCCCCAAAGCTTTTTCTAATATCTGCTAATATCTGAATTATTTCAAAGTATAGATTTAAAACAAGCAAGAGAGGTCTTTTGAATTTTCTTTTATACTATAATGTTTAATGACATTAAGTCATGAGAAAAATCAGATTGTATTTTTTTTTAAATACTTCTTTGTATTGTATTTTCTGTGGAAGAAGGTTTTATGGGAGTTTTAATCTCTCTCGCTTCTAAATTTATTTGAATTTAACAGGTTCCCAAATTGTGTTTTAGTTACAGGGCTGCTCTTTTGTATAAAATGCGGGGTCTTATTTTGTATAAAATGCGGGGTCTACTTTTCACATGAGAAATAATGGACATACAACTATTTTTCCCTTCCTCATCCCTTATAACCCTCCTGGTGCCAGTCTCCATTAATAGATACATTGCATTACAGCCTCCAAACTCCCTACCATTAGATTGGAATTATAGTCTAGACTTCTGCAGTTCTCTTTAGTTTTTCAAACAAAGATTGGCACAAATGAGAATTGCAGAGGAACAGGTAGGAAATTGTATAAAGCAATGGAGCATATTGGAATATAAGAGAGGTAAATAGCTGCTTTTAAATCTCATAAGTAAACTTATCTCAATAAGGATTTTAACTGAGTGAAAATAGGACTAATATATGAAGAAAGTGCCATCACAAGTAGCTAGGAACTAGAATAGAGCTTGGCATGGCAGAGAGCAAGAAGCAGCATCTGTGTGCCAGTTTCGATATCTCATGGCTTCATCAGATTGTATATGAACCTAAGCATCCTTGGGAACTGCTACAGCCCAAGTCTCTGGCAGAATCTACTGCTAGTGCCTTCCATCCTCATTGTCTTTCTTGATTTGCCATCCTGAGTAGTAACATGGAAGTTCATAACAGAATAACAGAGTTGGAAGCGACCTTGGAGGTCTTCCAGTCCAACCCCCTGCTCAAGCAAGACCATTATACCATTTCAGACAAATGGCTGTCCAATCTCTTCTTTAAAATCTCCAGTAATGGGGCACCCATCCTTTCTGAAGGCAAGTCATTGCACTGGTTAATTATTGTCAGGAAATTTCTCCATAGCTTTAGGTTGCTTCTCTCCTTGATTAGTTTCTATCCATGGTTTCTTGTCCTACCTTCAGATCAGTGGTGGGTTGCTCCCGGTTCAGGCTGGTTCGCACGATCCGGTAGCGGTGATGCTGTGATGTCACTGAACAGGTTTTCCGCGACCGGGAGCTGGGCCCACCCACGCACCCATACTTACAGTTCTCTGCCAAATGCACGCTCTGTGCCTGTGCAGAACACTTTTTTTGAGGTTCCCCCCCCAAAAAAAATTACTGTGCATGCGCAGAGTGCGCATTTGGCGTGCGTGTGAGCAAAGCAAGCCAGTAGAACCGGTAGTAAAGGTAAGTAGAACCCACCCCTGCTTCAGATGCTTTGGAGAATAGATTGACACCCTCTTCCTTGTGGAAACCCCTCAAATATTGAAAGACTGCTATCATGTCACACCAGTCCTTCTTTTCATTAAACTAGATATACCTAGGTAATTCCTGCAGCTGTTCTTCATATGTTTTAGCCTCCAGCCCCTAATCATCTTTGTTGCTTTTTTCTGCACCTTTTCTAGAGTATCAGTATCTTTTTTTTAATATCTTAGTGACTAAAACTGGATGTAATATTCCAAGTGGTGTTACCAAGGCATTATATCATATTTTTGTCTTTTAATTTATCACAATATCTAATACATTGTTCTTGGGCATTTGGGGAAATTGAAAGGCTATAAGTGGGTCCAGGTACTTGAAAAGCTGCCATTTAACTAATAGATAGAAAAGGATATTTTCGCAGAGCCCTTCAGTAACATTGACTAATACAAAGAGGCATTTTGCTTTATTCTACAGATGCAGCCACTTTCACCAAAACAGAGAAATAGATTGGACAGAAGAATTATTGTTTCAAGACCACTAATGGAATGAATGGCTGAATGGAAACATTAATCTAGATCTTCTAAATTTTGATATGGCTCTTTAGTTGTTTATCAGCAGAGTATAAATTAAAATTGCAGGATCACAATCAATTTAAAATAAAGCCAATGCCAACTTTTGCATGAGTTTCTCAGGAGTCATATAGCCACTGATTTCTTCCAGACTAACTTTGCAACTTTTTAGTCTCAAGCAATGTGTTTCAAACTGGGCAGCTTTAAGATGTGTGGACTTCGAAAATGGCTGGGAAATCCAGGAGTTGACGTCCAGGCATCTTAAAGTTGCCCGATTTGAAAAACACTGGTCTAGATGACAGCTCTGTTGTTTCCTGGCAATCTCCCACCCAATTGTAAAAAGATCGGATCATGCTCAGTTTTGATTAGTGTTTATAATCAGATGTCCTCCTTCTATGATCGGGACCTTGACGAGCGAAGGAGCTTGTTTGGATAAATGAAATCATGGGCTATGTTGTCAGACATGTATATGTTCTGAAGGGTCATCCAAGGCGAACAGGCCATGATAGATACCCAGACTAACACCGATCACACCTGCCAACCTGCAATGAACCAGTTTGGCAGATTATGGTCTATTCCAGGGATGTCAAACTCAAGGCCCGTGGGCCAGTTCCAGAACTTGGGGTCCTTAGATCTGGCCCGCAGGGCCACCCTGGAAACAGCAAAAGACTGGCCCGCAGTGCCTCTGCCAGTGAAAATGGAGCTTGAGAAGGCCATGCACAGCCCTTCTGAGCACCGTTTTCACTGGCAGAGCACTTAGGCCACCACAGGCATCCCCAACATGAGTGATGTTGAGCTGGCCATGGCCACCCTGGCCACGCCCACTGCCCCCCCAAGGTCAAACATAACCCTGATGCGGCCCTCAATGAAATCAAGTGTGACACCTCTGATCTATTCCTTCCACATGCCAGTCAGATGTGAGAATGAATCAATCCACACAGTAGTGGGTTGCTCCTGGTTCGGGCGATCTGGTAGTGGTGACGCTGTGATGTCACCAAATTGGTTCTCTGCGACCGGGAACTGGGCCCACCCGCGCACCCGTACTTACCGTTCTCGGGGCTCCAAGTGCTCCGCATATGCGCAGAATGGTTTTTTTGAGGTTTTTTTCACAAAAAAAAGCTGCGCATGCGTGAGACCCCGTTTGGCATGTGCGCTATGCGCATGTGCACTCACCGCGCACTCTGCACACTCTGATCACACGCATAGCGCGTGCACCTTTAGAACTGGTAGTAAAGGTAAGTAGAACCCACCCCTGAATCCACTATAGAGTGTTGATAGTCATTTGGGAAATCTGCATTTAAATTCCACCTCTGCTTACACCTCAGCAATATTGTAAAATCACTATTTTACAATAATTTCCTGACATTTAGAACAATTAATCAGTGGAACAACTTGTCTCCAGAAGTTGTAAATGCTCCAACACTGAAAGTTTTTACGAGGAGATTGGATAATCATTCGTCTGCAATGCTCTAACTCTGTTATTCTATTCTACTAACACTAACCTGAATTTCCTTACTCTAAAATAAAAAAAACTATTTTTAAACTACACTCTCTTCCTTCCAGGGGTGGGTTCTACCCACCTTCGCTACCGGTTCTCTTCGTGCACGCGTGTGCGCGCGCGTGAAGCGAGCGCATGTGCGTAAACCGCGCTACCGTGCATGCGCAGAAGCTTTAATTTCAGAAAAATTGCTGAAAAAGCGCTCTGCGCATGCGCAGAGAGCTAATTTCAGCAATTTTTGAAAAAAAAGGTGAGTTGGGACGCGCGGGTGGGCTCGGGTCTGGGATGCTACGAACCGGTTTGGTGACGTCACAGCGTCACCGCTACCTATTCGCACGAACCGGACCGAACCGGGGGCAACCCACCACTGGACTCCATTCCCCACCATTTAGTCAGAACTGAAGAAGCTTCTTAGATGAGAAGTAAAGTGTTTTCAAGGAAAAAAAAAAAAACTCCCAAGAAGTCCAGTTGCCTATTGGAAAATCACCTTTGGGACATCTTACCTGGAATTTCTGCATAATTTCCAAAGACTTGTAGATTTTGAACAAGATACGAAAATCATGGTTTCTAAAATTCTTTCCACCCTGTATATAAGGAATAGAGGTACTGGAGGCAACTGAATCACAGAGTTGGAAGGGACCTTGGAGGTCTTTTAACCCTACAACTGTCTGCTCAAGCGGGAAACCCTATACCAGTGATGGGTAACCTTTTTGTCCTTGTGTGCCCATACCCATAGTACAATGTGCGCATGACACCCCCCTGCACATGCTTGCACCCCACCGTATAAGCTCCACCCCCCCACACACACACGCATGTGTATGAGACCCCCCCCCTCGCCCCATTTTGGGCCTAGCAGGCCTTCCTGAAGCCTCCTGGGACCAAAAAGGGGAACCGGGGGGGGGGCGCCATACACCCACACCCCACGCTTCCCCCTGCATGCCTACGCTGTTACAGGTGTTGTATCTGCCTTGTATGCAGCTTTATTCCTCTCTAGCATTCATCTCCATTGTCCAGTGATGCATTTATTAGCTCTCTAAGATTTACCACTATCTGCTCCTATGAGGCACTTCCTGGTCCTGTTGGATGTATATACAGCTCAGCTGGGGTGAGGGCTTGCCTGCTGGCAGAGAAGCCTACGTGTGCCATTGGTTTGCCCTCATGGCCCTATATCCATGTTGGTGAACCTATGGCACGCGTGCCGGAAGTGGCATGCGGAGTCATTTCCCCCGGCACGCGAGCCATCGCTGCAATTACCTGCACCTGCAGTTCTGGGGAACCCAGCTGGTCTTCGGCAGTCTCATGCGCATACACGCGTGGTTGCGTATGCATGTGAGACAACTAATGTGCAGTGTGCGCATGTGCAGGTGGCACAGTTGCATGCACACCACAGGGGGGCGTGCGCACGACAGCTTTGCGCATGCACAGTGGTGCAGTTGCGCACACAATTCAGGGGAGCACACGCAGGACAGCTCTGCACATGCGCAGATGGCCCGGTTGCACATGTGCCACGGGGGGGCACACGTGCGACGTCTCTGCGCATGCACAGATGTACAGATGCACGCGCAATTCAGGGGGGTGGCACACAAGCTGAAAAAGGTTTGCCATCGTTGTCCTACAGTATATCATTTTAGACAAATCCAACCTCTTCTTAGAAACTTCCAGTGTTGGAGCATTCACAACTTCTTGAGGCAAGTTGTTCCACTGATTAATTGTTCCAACTGTCAGGAAATTTCTCCTTAGTTCTAGGTTGCTTCTCTCCTTGATTAG
>JANHFM010001417.1:136583-158098 GCA_032468115.1 Grayia smithii | reverse complement strand
GGGTGCTTAGACCTGGCCCACAGAACCGCCCTGGAAACAGTGAAGGACTGGCCCAGAGTGCTTTTGCCAGTGAAAATGGAGCTCAGGAGGGCTGCATGCAGCCCTCCTGAGCTCCATTTTCACTGGAAGAGGGTTGCAGGAGGTTGTCACAGCCAAAAACAGAACACTTGGGCCACCAAACAAGTGATGTCAAAGTGCCACACCCACCCTGGCCATGCCCATCCGGCCCCCCAAGGTCAAACACAACCTGATGTGGCCCTCAATGAAATCAAGTTTGACACACCCGATGTAGGAGAAGAGCAGCCTAAGCTGGAAGGCAAGGTTAAATGTGTCATTGGTTTGGAGTCACTGCATTGCCACAAGAGATCCAAGTCCAGCCCCCTGTGAATTTCATTGCCCCCTATCTAGCAGTAATGTAGCTATGAACATTAATTGACTGGATTCTCATATAGAGTAGCAATAATAAACTCTTTTGTGCTTTGAATTCAGTGAATGCTTCTGGTTATTTTCACCTGACATTAAACTAATTCATGGAGGAGAGCTGGATTTGGGTCTCTTGTGGCAACCCAATGACTCCAAACTCATGACACACTTAACCTCACCTTCCAACGAAGCCCGTTCTTCTTCTACATCATAAGCCAAAGGCACACAATCATTCTACTTTGTGGACATTATAAGCATGTGTGAGCTGGTTGAAGCCTTGGTGGAGCAATTAGCTAATGCACTGGCTAAGTATCTCCATTTAGTTCCAGCTGCCTGCAATTAGTGCCAGTTCGAATCTCACCAGGCTCAAGGTTTACTGAACCTTCCATCTTTTCGAGGTAGGTAAACTGGGGACCCAGACTGTTGGGGGCAATAAGCTGACTTTGTAAAAATGCCGCTTGGGGGGCCAAAAGCCCTAATAAAGCAGGCATATACAAGGAATGAAGGGTATGGATAAGCAGATTGGTTTGTGCTTAATAAATTGTAAGCCGCCCTGAGTCTTCAGAGAAGGGCGGGATATAAATTGGATTAAAAAAAAATGTTTAGGTCTGAATTATGGTGATGTTCAAGCATTCCTCTTTGATGGCTTTAATAAATGTATTAAAGATCCACGAAGAGTATAAAGAATGCTTTGTTTTAGAATATCTTAGCATTTACACCAGGCCCATTTCCTCTTGTAACAGGTTGGAATTTCTTTATTAAAAAAAAGTTTTATAAAATTTTTACAATTACACTCCAATTATTTAAAAAAAAAAACAGGTTGGAATTTCTGATGGATTACCAAATACTTGGGAATGAATAAGTAAGAGGAACAAAAATTATACATCTATCACAAAATGGTCCAAGTCAATAAAATATACATACACTACAATACACTAAAATATATACTCTAAATCCATTCAATAAAAAATACACTAAATCTTAAAAATCATAAATAATATTTTGAAAGCCACTAGTAGTTGATGTTGAGAACATGGATGAGATGCCCAAAGAGGTGAGATCTACAACTTGTCAAACGTATGTATTTATATATTATTTCAATTTATGTACTTCCCCATTTCAAATATATGACACTCTATGGCTCACAATTTCTGTTGATTTTTCTGAATGATTGAATCAGTCTAAAATTAACTCTATGATTAACAAATGTCTTCTTATGGAAAGGGATTTCCCCCCCTCTCAGTTAAAGGAAATAGTAAGGAAAGCAAACTTCCTTAAGCAAAAACTAAGCAAATACTTTTGCTAAAGTTTTTTTTTTTGAAAAGAGACCTCACAACTACAGAATGCAAGCATAAAAACACTGAAAATAAATGTGAACAAAGTCAGCAACACTGCCCCAGAATGACAGTATTTGGGGGAAAAAACTCTCAAATAAAACTTCTTCCAGAATTGTAAAATATCTACAATTATGAGATGTTCAATCTATCAAGACTAAGTGGCATTAGACTTATTTCATGACAAACAACAAATCACCTAATTGTCTTAATGTGTCACATTTGTATGGGAATGTGTGTATTCCCTTTAAAGGATAATATTAACCATGAATCCCTTCATCTGAGGTTCAACATTACCTTTGCTACAAGGAGTGTGATCATTTCTTTGACGGTTTCTTCAATTAGTTCATCTATTTTTGAATGGTACTGGTGCTATGGATGGAAGAAGAATGGAAGTAAAATATTATTAGTGTAAATCAATTGCAATACACACAGCTGTTTACTTTTTCTGTAGATATTGACTATGGTACTTGAATGTTGATTAACATGTGTTCTAATGTAGTGGCCTGTAATGAATTAACATATATACAATGCCTTTGACTAAGGAGCCTCTGACAGGAATTTGTGAATGTTGGTCAAATCCTAATTTTGACTCCGTGCATGCAGCTGAGCCAACATTAAGGAGAATCAAATGCATGCAGGATAAACGTCTAGCATCTCTTTGCTGTACGTAAATCATGAAAATAAGAGAGCGCCAGCGGTAAAAGAGCACACAGTTTACGGTTAAGATGCTCGTTCTTTAAGTCTGAAATAACAACTTGAAATACAGCTCAACACTGGCTAGCACAATGGCATCTATTTTGGGGCGCAGAGCAAAGCTGTTGTCAGTCAGAGGAAACCTATAGATGAGTGACATTGAAGCAGAGAAGCTTCAGTATGTGGAGCCATTGAGTATGAACGACCGGAAGCAGAATTTCGGTTTTAGAATCCACCTTTGGAAAAGAAATTAGATAAGTACGTAGCGTTCCAATTCATGTGCTGGTTAAGCACTCAAGCGAATTGGGGCCTTTATGATCAAGTGTAACAATGATTGAAACATGGGTGTTCTGAGTCATGCAAAAGATGGCAAGTGCAGTACTGGGACCCCTCCAGTTAGGTCATGCTGGGGCCTTCGGTCAATGCCAACTCATAGAAAAGATTGACACCAACAAAACATCAACGTCACTTTCTACACAGAGTTCCTCCGCCCCCTCCGTTCCTCCTCCCAAATACTGACCAGATCAAACTTACTTTGTTCTGAGTTGTTTTCAAGGAAGATAAGAACATTTTCAGCTAATTTGTAATAAACACACTTCCTTTTTCTTCAAAAAAAAAATTAAAGTCTTGGGGTAACTAAACAAACACTATTCTTTTGTTTTGCCAAGAACAGACAAAATATTTAATATACGATGATTTTCTTCCACATCGCCTCTCCCCCACATTAAATAAAACATTGAAAGTGCTGATTAGTCACTGTATTTATTGCCACTTGTTCGTGCTAATGTTATTTTAAAATGTTAATATACAAGCAAAAAGAAATCTAAAATACAAAAAAAAAATAAAAATAAAGAAAAACAAAACAAAAAAGCATTAGAATAGACAGATCTGAGGTAAATACTGAATTGTGCTTTAGGGAACAAAGGAGTGTGAGGGGCAATTAGATGTGTCAGACCTTGGTCCCTTAGCATTGACTAAAGTTCCTTTGCTAGTTTGAGCTGCTCAGTGTTTGCTTTTTTTTTTTTTTTTTCAATGGAACAGTCACATTCTACAACAGGAACTTGGAAGAAAAGAAAACAAAATGTAAGGACACACTTACCCACTCTTTAGCAAACTTTCAGATGATTGGGGACAGAAATAAAGAGGAAGGTGCAGAAGACAGGAAAAAGAACATATGAAGGTAAACAATAAATAAAAACAAAACCTTCAAAAGAATGGGACCGTATAAACAGGGGGCTATGAAAATGCAGCAGCATGCACAGAAACAATAAGCAACAGGAAATGAAACTATGAATAAATTCCCTTTTTCCTGAAATACCAGAGAGATTGCTACTGGAGAGAATCACGCAGAAATTCAAAAAGGGGTTTTGAAAAGGGAACAGGACACATACATAGAACATCCTAGTGAGACAGAGAAATATCATTTTGTTACAATTGAAAACAAACAAACAAACAAACAAAAAAAGGACCATATGAACAGTTCAGTGGTGTGGCAGCTGTTTTTTTGAGTTTCAATGGGCGGACTTATTACGGTAAGCTCTCTTGCTCACTGGAATTTATGATAATGACTCTTGGAAAGAGAGATGCTCCCAAAATGAAAGGAGCTTTCCTGACTGACTTTGTACTTCAGAATCAAATTGGTTCTTGGCTGTTCTAGTTACCAGCTGTAATTAACATTTAAGTCACCATCATAATGTCATCTTACACCAATTGAGTTCACTCTATTGTTAGATTAATGGTTTAGTTGTTTTTAGGGATTTGGTAGCTTATCTGACGCATAATCTCCAGATCTGAGATATGGCTAAAGGAAAGATAAACTTTCTGTTCAAATGGGATGCGGAAAACCCAATGCCATCCTTTCACTGATGGCCCCTTCAAGCTTTGCAGAACCACACAATTGGGATGAAAAAGAGGGCAGATGTGTCAAACGT
This sequence comes from Grayia smithii, assembly GCA_032468115.1. Taxonomy (NCBI): domain Eukaryota; kingdom Metazoa; phylum Chordata; class Lepidosauria; order Squamata; family Grayiidae; genus Grayia; species Grayia smithii. The sequence continues at coordinate 153,714 of JANHFM010001417.1, read as the reverse complement.
CCAAAACTACCTTTTGGGCTGTATCTATAGTGGGGCTGTCCAACCTTGGCAACATTAAGACTTGTGGACTTCAACTCCCAGAATTCTAAGAGTTGGCTAGCTGTGGAATTCTGAGAGTTGTCATCCACAGGCCTTAAAGTTGCCAAGGTTGGACATCCTCATCTATACATTCAATAGAATCAGATGGTAGAGATCCAAAGTAGTAGAGCAGACAATACCACCTTATTCTATAAGGGGTTTTTACATGCCTGCCTAATGAAATAAAAGAAAAATCTTCAGGTAGAGGATCAATTGAGATGATCAAGAGCCTTTGCTCATTGACAGAGCACAGACAGTTTACGCAAAAGCTCCCAAAGGTTTTATCCTTTGAATTTCCAGTTAAAGGATAACAAAAAACACTGAGAAGATCCTTGTCAAAGGGAAACGAGCGGAGAGAAATGCTCTGTGCCTGAGTTCCTCTCAGCTGCCACCAAACAAAATGGCAAATGCCATGACAAACAACATGACTGGGATAAGGCACCTCCCTATCTATCTTTTCCGCCAGCCAGGTGGAGCAAAGATCTCTTTTACTTACAGGTTAAAGCGGTAGAGCACATTCTACCATTGTAGGACTCTACCACCCCATTCAGTTGGCTGCATACATTTGGACTACATTGCAGAGGGCTGTTCTAGATGCATAAGAGTATGGAAGTGTGTGTAGAAATGGGCAGGGAGAAGCAATTCAGCATCATTTCAAGTGTGCATGGGCAGGCATGCACTGATAATGGCACAGAAGTGCTGGAGAGGTTAGGAAAGACACAGTGCTTGCAACCTGCAGCAAGGGTCGGTGAGATCAACAAAGGATGCAAGGAAAAGCAGCAGCATTTTGAAATCCCACCTAGTGCTTGCTTCTGCCTTCCTTCCCTATATCAGGGGCCTAAAGACAGAGACTTGGGGATTGTTCCCATCCATTCTTTGAAAAAAGCTGCTAGGTTGGTCCAAATTAGCTGGGAACCACCGATGGACCTCCTTTGGCACAGGAGCATGAGGACAGTCAGGAAGCAGCCTTTCCAGAAAGGCACTTTCCAAAAGAATAGAAGCCCATGTACATCCTTTCTGGACCCCATCTTCTAAACTGGTTATTTCACGTGCAAACTCCCCTCTCCCCCTTTCTCCAGCAGCCACAGCCACTTTTTGCAGATATTTCCTCTGGAAGGTGGGATGCAGGCAGTGCTGCTGAGAAGTCACATGCCATATCATGAAGAACGTGCTCGACGGAACAGTTGCTGAGACCCACAAAGCCATTGATGTGTTCTGCTGAATGAGAACCTTTGAGAGACCGAGACGTGTTGCCCACTAAGCACAGAATGAAGCTTGCAATTGGACACCATGCACACCAGGGGAGCTAAGTTGGTCCATTTGGACTATTTGGAAAGCACATAAAACAAACTTTTTTGGGGGGTGCAATATTGTATGCACCCAAATCTGGCACGGTCTGCCCCTAATGCATGCATGTAAATGGGATCCTTTTACATGCATGGTAAGCTGAACAGAAAGACATCAAAGAACGTGCAAGTTGGACGTTTCCAAAAATGCACCAATGCTTTTGAAAATGCAGTCCATGAGAAATGGTGGCAAAGCATGGAATTTAAAAGAAAATATTCTCTCAACTGGTTTCTAGCCCCCTCCCCATCGGCTTTTGCATATAAGTCCAAAGACATGCTTAATTTGCCACATTATCATATTGTTTTAATCAAGAACTTTTGTTTGTTGGAGATGAGGAAGGGTGACAATTCTCGTGCTAGTGTTCATTTTCGTTGGATAAATTATGAGTTTTAACTAAAACGATGGCTAGGTGTGTGCAAAATAATACAGTGTGAAATGTATTGACAAATATATTTTCAATTAAAACCTTGTTTACAACGCAAATAAGAATGGCAGCAGGCACAGCAGCACTAGAATGGAGCCAGAAAGATTGAAGATTTGATCCTCAAAGTTCCTCACCATGGCAAGTACTATTGATACAAATAGAACTTATGCTGGTGGAGTTGAACAGGAAGATTAAATCTTTAGAGAGAGAAATAGCTCTGACCTTCGGAAAGCAAAGCAAGCACTACATCTTTTCCCCAAATATTTCTTCTGAATTCATTGAGAAGGTGGGCCAACAAATCCATGTTCACTGAACTTAAATCTTACTCCAGGTGTAACCTTTGCCAATCAGATTCTATCGTGTTATAGTTAGGATTACTATCTTCCATATGTTTCTTTACACTCACTTCTAAATCAACATTTAAATCAGTGCTGTGCCCTTCTGGTTCATGGGATTGCTGTATAAAGATACTGGGATCTGGGCTAATCTTACAGCACAAGATATTTTAAAGAACATCTTATTCCCACTCTAGTTTCATCACAGTTCAATGTGGATGATAGGGATTGATGTATGGTGTGGATGTGGATTTATAAACGGAAGATTTTGCTGTTGGCAGACATTGAAATGGTGAATGCCTGATGGTTGCTTTTCAGGTTCCCATTGCACAGAAGTTCTATGGCTGTTCAAACTTTTGCCTCAACTGTCCCTGCAACTAAGCACCTACTGCTTCATTAGTAGACACTATCATTATGTTGAGCACATAACAAACCAGCTTCTTCACATGGGTTGGAGGGGTGGCCTGCAAAACTGTCATTCCTATATATTGTGACTATTCTGCCTGGGCTTTGATAGGAACTGCGAAATGTCACAAGAAAAGGAGAAAGCTATGGCAAGGCAGATGGACTCTAACTTGCATATACTAAACTAACTTGGTTGTCAACAAATCCATAGATTGGTTGGAATTCAGAGTGGGGAATTCAGACATGTTAAGAATATGACTGTGCACATTTTTTGTTTATTGAGAACAGTGGAGGAAATAAGGAAACTACCTCGTTTGATTGAAGACAAGGAGTTAAATCTGGATTCCTTCTTGTCTTAATCTGAAAGCCTGCTATTTTAGAAGACTGCCATGAAAAGGACAATCATTTAAAGCCATATCTATTTTGACTCTTAGATGATTTGTCCGGTTCCATGTGGTCTATCTGTCGCTCCCAACTTGGCATCCTCCAGATGTATTGTGACAACTTCCAAACTGTGCAAGTCCCAACACATCTAGGAACTGGGGATTTAGGGAAGGTTACTCTGGCCTTAAAATATCTCCTTCAGAATCTTTCCATCATATGCTATCTGATCTCTGTCTCTAGATGGAACAGGGATTGAATTTGGGATCTCTGAATGGCAAGCATCTGCTCCACCCTTAAGCTATAGATAAGCTCTAAGCTTCCTAAGTCTGGATGACAGTATTTTAATTAGAGTAAGAACATCCTTTTCCATGAGTGATTTTCAAAGATACATTAATGGCAACCCTGCAGCAGAGAGTTATATAACATGCTTGTCTCTGTGGAAGCAAAGTCTCCAATGAAAATATGGAACAAGTAGTTCAGGATGGGTGGGGAGCCTAAGATTTGTGCAGAGAATTGGTCAAAGCTAATGCTACCTTCTGCTGTGTTCAGCCTAAGAGCACCCACACAAGCAGCATAAGATGGGAGAAAGTCAACAAGCATAGTTGTAGGTAGCTCATTACCCTGCCATTCCTACATTACTATTCTACTCCAGATATTTGGAAGTGAATTATTGAATTTGCTCTGAATTGGTTTTACAATAGCGGCATCTTGCATTATCATCTTGGGGTCCTTGGTGCTCTCTGAGCTTGGTTTTTTTTCTTGCAGATGTTTTATTACCCCAAATAGATAACATCATCAATGCTGACTAGCACTGATTAGTACTGATGATGTTACTTAGTTTGGGTAATGAAATGTCTGCAAGAAAACAACCAAGCTCAGAGAGCACCAAGGACCCCTCATTTCAATCCCAAGCTACAAGTATTCTCCTTTATTGACGCTGCCGTCTGCTTCAGAATTGGCGACCTCATATGCTGATGCTTCTTCTCACTCTCCCATTGTTCAGGCCACCTCAAACAGCCAAGTACTAACCATACTGAGCCATCCATAGTATTAATTTCTTGGAATACTTTCTCTTTCTGGCATTCAAAAGATTCCTTCCACTATAACCTTCAGTTGCATTATAGATTTGTTTCTTCATTCATTCACATTTCTCTCTGTGAATTCTATTTCCTCCTCTCCTTCTATAACAACTCCTTCTAATGTTTTTGTAACCTTGTTTTCATCTTGACATTTTCTTTACTTTAGGGTGTAGAACAAAAAAATAAACAAATAAATAAATATGGATAACAGGACTCAGAAGTTACGCTGTACCATGACAGACAGTTTTAGTTAAAGCTAAAACGTTTTTCAGGAATGGGTTGCTATTTCCCAAACTATTGGAAACTTTAGCCTTATTTTTTGATAGATGAAGTTTCCTAAGCAGATTCCATCTGATTTGAGTAGCTGTATGTGAGAGGCACTATAGAACTGCTAACAGATTGTGTATATGCTGCATTTTCATTAGTGACCAAAGCTGACCTTGGAAATGAAACAAAACATACCAGATCAAACTCAACATGTTTTATACATACATTTCTGCCTGTCCATACATTAAAAATTCAGAGGAAAAATATTTAAGGGGTAAATTATGTCTGCCAAATGTCTGAACAGCTGCCTTTAAATATAAGGACACAGGAGAATATGGGCATATGTGTTTAGCATAATATTTTCCCTAAAATGTATTTAATTATTCTATTTCTGATCATAAAAAAAAAACTGCAACAAAGTTTATGGGATCATTATGGTGGAAAAGCCTTACGGTGTAGTACTTGTATTTTTCTCATCTCAAAGAAACTGAATATTTCAGAAACGAAGCGACCATATCAGTGGTGGGTTTCTACCGGTTCACCCAGTTTGGGTGAACTGGTAGTGGCGGTGGCAGGAGGTTCCGCCCACCCGCCATCATGGACGCTCTGTGCATGCGCAGAAGCACCATGCACGTGCAAAGCATTGGTGGGTTGCTCCCGGTTCAGTCCGGTTCACGCAAATAGGTAGTGGTGGCGCTGTGACATCACCGAACCGGTTCTACGTGGCCCGGACCTGCCCCCCTGTGTGCCCGTACTTACCGGTCCGCGTGCGGAGTGCATTTGCGCGCATGCGCCGGAAGCTTTTTGTGAGGGTTTTTCATCAAAAAAAGCTTCTGTGCATGTGCGGGAGTGTCCGTTCGGTGCGCGTGCAAAGTGTGCACGTGTGCCAGATGCGCACTCTGCGTGCTCTGACCATGCGCAAAGCGCGTGCACCTTTAGAACTGGTAGTAGAGGTAAGTAGAACCCACCCCTGGTGCGAAGGTAAGAGGAACCCACTACTGGACCGTATAAAATGAACTCTTTCTGCCCTGAAATTGTTCTGGACTAGTGTGGAAGTAGGGAAATTTTGTTTAAGCTCATTAATCAAATTTCGTTACTTGCTGAGAAGAGAAACTATTGCAAATTGATTGTTGCCATGTAGAGTAGAAATTCGGATCGGCTCTATGATGAGTAAAGAGGGGAGATATTTATTAAAAAGAAGAAATGAAAAAATGTGAGAACCACCGAGGATTCCCACTGAAAAGAGGTTGGGGTATTCAGGTGAGCCTGGGAGTGATAGCATCAATCCTTAGATTGGGAACGGACACAACATCCCCACTGCACCCAACATGGACGGCAGGAGGTTAAAATGCAGTAAAAATGAGCATATTTCTTTTCCTTGAATTAAAGACATACATGGACCTTGTATGATAACAAAAATGCAGTATTGCCCTTCTTATTTTTTGAGGAAGGAGATAGGAAGAAAATCTAGTATAATTGTCAGGAGTTACACACAACCGTTCATTTAAGTGTGAATTTTTCATCTTTAAGTGGAATGGGGGAAAACAAATCAAAGAGAAAAGGGGCATGAGTAACTGAAATGAATAAAAGAGCAAACAAAAGAGAGAGTAAAAAACAGAAACATATATGAGACAGCAACATATGCACTGATAATTCACATCTGATCCATGGCTCTATTAGATTTTGCTATTTGTTTAAAATATTTTACTACAGCAAATGCTACTTTATGCAATCCCTGTGGGATCTCTGCATATGTTCTCTAAGAAGCAGACATGGATGTACTAAAGTGTACAAAGGCTGATTCTTTGCACAACTCAATTGATTGTTATCAATTTATTGCCATGATGGTTGTAGCTTTGCAAATATAATATGAGTAACAAATGATATTAGATATTTGGGTAGGGCAAAGTAAGCTGATGTGGCTTTTGCCTTGTACCTGGCAAGAAATAAATCTGACAGCTAGTTAAAATTAAATGCTACAGTATAAAATTCCTATGAGTCAAGCCTACTTTTAGTTGTGGTATAAGGATAACACTGTAAGGAGAGTGCTGAGTGTTAGTTAATAGGTTTTCTTACTGATGGGAATTATGAGATACAAACCAGGAGTACTGAAAAACAGGTACCGAACTTTTAAAGAGAAAACATTTTAAAAAGAAAAATGCAGAAAATCAAATGGTTATGGACAACCAAAACTCTTCTTTTTTTCTGGGGGATCAGATTCTCCAAGGCTTGTTTTGTAGCTTTTCACGTGTGTAATCTCTTTTTTTTGCTAACCCAAAAGTGCTTTTTCAAAAGACAAAACGTCTTCAAGAAAAAACGAAGTCCAGTTGCCTTTTGAAAAAGCACTTTTGGGACAACCATGACCAGGATGACTGAGAATCTCCATTTTTCCTAAACTTTTTTTAACCTGCTTTAGTACTTTCTGAAGCTGTAGTTTAACTTCTGCAGTCATAATAACAGACATTGGATGAAGAGACATAACATTGAAAGGGAGATGGAAGGAAAGTGGCGGATCTTTATGGCTCTAAATATCAAGGAAACGATTATCACTGAAGCATTTTTCAGGTTCCTGCCAACTTACAGGGAATGGAGTGAAGATGGTATGTGCATGTTGGATGAGAGTTTGCGACAGTGGTTTGTAGCATGAGCGGTTGGTATGAGTTGTGTGAAAGGTGAATATGAACAACTATGAGAATGTGGTCCATGTGTGATGTGAATGGTATATTTATTTATTTGTTACCTGCCATAATTGAATAGTCCTCGAGGACTATCAACATAAATGTGTTTGTGTGTATGTAAAATGTGTGTATATGTAGGCTTCCTGTTCTCTGAGCTTTTCAGCTCAGACTATCCTCTGGGTCGCTCACTTTCCTCATTAGCTTGCAGTATATTATACAAAAGTCTAGCATCTGTTTGGCAAAATATTTCACAAAAAAAGGTTTGTTTGTTTTTTACTATAGTGATTGGAACCTTATCATGCCAAATCTTTAAAAGAGTTTTTGCAGCTCTCACACTTTTAACTCTGTCTTCTTCTCAGATTAAGGAAAATCACTGAAAGTTTGTGATTAGCTCTTACCCTTGTCTCTTCTCTTCATACAAATGGATATAAAGACAGAGCTGCAATGGATCTTGGAAAAGGAGGAACCTATTCTGATATTTTTTCATGGGTATTAATCTGCAAAAGCAGAATGAAAAGCTGCACAAATTGAGATGATGTGAGAGAAAAGCTTGAGATTCTTGGTATTGAAGCTATGTATGGACCAAAAAGCATAGGGGGTTGGTTACAAATTAAATTTGGATTTTGGTGAGGGAAATGTTTAAGCACCCATAACAGTAAATTTGCATCTTGGAATAACTCACAAAAGATAGCTAAAACAAAACAAACATAAAGAAATGATAGATTAAATCAAGAAAAAGAAATGCGAACAAACGGAACTGACCGGTTATATAGTGAGCCCAATCTCACACTGAATCCAGTCCCTCTTTCTGGATCTTTAAAGTATCCAGATTAGGTATACATTCAACAAAACAAAAAAATTGAATTGGAACACATAGGAAATAGATTCTGCACATGAAACATTGAATAGCTTGCATTACTGAAAATGTGGTAGAAAAATCCAAGCCCTGGATTGGTCTTAAATGGAGATGAAAAATGTTGACGTCTTCTGAGCAAAACTGATTCGGATGAAACTGATTTCATCAAGCTCAATTCAGCATGTCTTTCTACTTCATCATATTACATTAGAATTAGAAAACCTCAGGTTATAATGGTTATAATCATTAGGTTATAATCTTGAAAAGGAAAACAAATTAAACCAGCAGATGATAAAACTGGACCAGTTTGAAGCAGCTGAGTCATTAAGGACCTTGAAGTATGTTAAAACATAACATCCAGAGACTGCCTTTTTAAAAGCAACATATTAGTTGAACAATTGATTTCAACAGATTAGTTGAACAATTTATTTCCTTATAAATAGTTTAAATATTTATGTTTTTTATGGTAGTCAAAATAATGTCTTCTTTTCAACTTGGACAGATCAACATTTTGAGGGAAAAAAATTCCAAGGTTGAGTTAATGACTCAATATTGCATACTGTTGAGCATAAATAGGCTATGTTGTAGGTATGTTGTGCACATCAGTCTTTTCCAAAGGATCTGATTATCTGCACTATGTAGACTGATTTGATAGAATGATCCAGGGTTTTCATCTGCATAGTCTCTATGTTAGAACATTTCTGAATCTAGCAAAATTTGCCGACTTTCTCTCTCTCAAAAATCACATTTTTTTCATAATGCATTTTACCTCTTGGCCCATTTCCATACTGCAAAGTTTTGTTGATTGAGCTTTGGCATCAACCATAACATTGAACATGGTGCATATTGACTGAGGGACTCTGAAATCTGTTGATCGGCTTGTTTTCTGTAGCTTTACTTCAAATGCAATCCGGGTTCTATGAAGCATGATTAAAAAAGAAAGAAAGAAAGATGTTTGGCTGAGGTATAAATATACTGCATTAAATAATCCTTGTGATCAATGCAACACAATCCAAAGGCTTCAGAACAAAGGACACTGTAGGCTGATGTGAAGGTCAGAAGAAAAAAGAGATCAAGCCAGCTATGTTGGTATGGCCAGGGCTGTCCATAGTTAAGGTGTCACCAAACCTTCACCTGTTTTCACACATAAAAAAGGCGGAGCTTCAAATGAATCTTAGTGGCTGCTATCTTGACTTTTGGGACCACAGTTTGAGGACAGCCATGGGTATGGCAGAATTATAAGTGTCCTGAGCATCCTTCATAATGTTTCTTAAACAGAAGTTTATTGATTGATTGATTAAATTTATATGTCATCAATATCACTGATAAAGTGACTCTGGGCAATTTGCAAAATAGCAAAAAGGTAAATATAAAACCAGTTAATGTTAATAAGATTTAAATAAGAACTAAAAACAAGGAGATGGATGACACAGGGGTGAGGTCTTTTTTCCTATCTTGTGAAGCACCTCAAAGCAAAGAGTTTTCCAAGCCAGCCAGCAAAAACAGATTTTCAAGGCCTTTCTTAAGCACCAGAAGGGTGGAGGCAAATCTCACCTCCTATGGCAAGATGTTCATATGGGTGGGGGCCACTGTGGAAAAGGCTCTTCTCTTTGACTCCATCAGCCGAAATTCATCAACGGATAGAGTCTGTAGCAAGTCCCCTCCACTGGAGTGAGTAGGGCAGGCCAATCCCACTAGGGCAAGATGGCTCCTCAGATAATAGCCAACACCTTGTGTTTGGTAGTATCAAGGAAATTAGTAAGAGGGACATTTTACTTGGCTTCTATCTGTTTTGAAACCAATTTGGCAAATAATTTTTGTCACATTTTTAGTCATACTCTTCAGACTGTTTCTATTTCTATATTGAGAGACAAGAAAATTAGTAAGTACCTTCCCATATTAATTAAACAGTGTGATGATGTTATCATGGCAAGTGATAAAAATGCATTCCTATAATATGGCTGGTATTACCTAATTTGTAGCTGACGTTTAACAGGGACCAAAAAAGAAGACTCACAGAATGAAAGGAAGCTGAGGAATGTTGTTTTAAGCACAACTTAAACAAACCCGTTAATTGGTCGATTGCACAGTGACTTTATATTTAATATTTTTTCACAATGTTTCCTGCTTGGCGGTTCTCTTCATAATTGTCACATAAGCAACTGTAAGTTAGATTTTTGCACACACCTACATACCAATTCCATGGCCAAAGATATAAAAATGAGACAGAGCTCCAGCAACCCTAATGAAGTTGCTCAGTATAAATTTCATTTTCAGACATGACAAAATCATACGGGGAAGTCAGAGCTTGTATAATTAGGAGCTCCCTGTTTATAGTTCGGCTCTTCCTTGTATTCCCATCTTCTCTAGCAGTAACCCAAGAGACACAGTGAAGTAAGGTAAACCCAATGTCCTGCAAGTTAAGTGCATCAGATAACATGTGATAAAAGATGAAAATGAGAAAAGGGGCTCTTATTTGGGCTGTAAACTCATATTTTCCATTTCGTATAGTTCTGTTTGGAAATAGAGTTATGATATGAAAAAGGCTGTCCGATAGAGAAAGTAGGCACCATTACTGATCTTTTCACAATAAAAGTTTTTTTAATCCCATCTTTATTATAATTATAAATAAGTCAAGGGGATAAACATAATATTCCTTTCTCCCCCTATTTTGCCACAACGATAACAAGGAAACTCTGTGTCCCTCTAATCCAAAATGTAGTAAGAACTGGTATTCAATTCAGAGTCAGGCTTGTTGAAGTCCTAAAAAAAGTGGCCAAAGAACAATCTGTAAGTTCTAGCAAATAGAATCATTTCCATTTCACGAGTTTTATATTTCAACCCACCTCTTTACACAGGATTCAATCATATCACTAGCCATAAGTTTTAGTCGTTGTTCTAAGTGTTTCCCAAATTCTTCCTCGGGCCAGTGTAGATCCCTGATGAAGGTCTGTAAGGCATCTAGTTTCCAAAACAGATCTTCTGATGTTCCTGATCCATTGCTGCCAGGATAAAATGAAAAATAAGAAACCACCAGGTTACAGCCGGCTCACTGATTTTGGAATCCTGATGTGGAGATCGTTCTTACACACGGAACGGGGTGTAACAGTGACCGAAGACACAGAACAACGCCATGGGGAATCTCCATCATCAGGCTTGTCAGGTTTTCTAGTCTACCTATCTCTTACAAGTCTTTCCAGATCAGACGGAGAAGACAAGTCATGTAAGAAATGGACATTCACCTGGAAACACCGCATACGGGAAAAAGAACTCAGCCCTTTTCAATAACCACATTTCCTTCTGTAGTTGTTGAATTGAAGGCTCTACAAAGTAAAGGGACATCTCTACTTGATAATAACCGCACTACACAATTGCATGTGGTTATTTTTAGGTTTCATGCATTTTATTTTCACAGATTACCAGATTTGTTCTCTTTCCTTTTCTCCCCCACTTCCTTTATCGCAAGGGTTTTGAGGGGGAAAAAAAAACAGTGCTAACAAGTGGTGAGCGAGGACCTGATTTTTTGAACAGCTGGAAATGAACCAGGGTAAGGCAATTAAATTATTCACAATGAGACATTTTTTTAAAAACTTAGCTCAGAAAGGGTTGAGTTTACTAACCATTTGACCTGTTTTTGTTTTTGAAACAAAATTATTTTGGAGAAGGAGGGATCAATATACTTAACCAGGTTTCTGTAAGGTTTTTTGTTTTGCTCTGTTTGGTTTTGTTTCCTTGTTCAGATTTTTCTCATATATTTGGAGGTATCCTGTCTCGCTGCCGATTAGACTTCTGTTCAGCTAAAATTATGCCTAATGCCTCCACTCACAAGGTAAATTGTACATTATGTTTTATGCTGAGAAATTTATACGTCTATTTACTACCCTTCTTCCTTCCTTATTTTCCCCCCATAATGATTATGACCAAGGAAGCTTCAAGATATTATTCCCACTCCTCGCATACCACTAATGCTAACACAGTGATTGATATTTGACACACCATGCATTGTCATGTCACGCTGATATCGTCTATAGAAACAAATGAGGAAGACTGTTTCTATTGTAACCGATGCCAGCTGCATTGAATTAATGCTACAGTAGGGAAGATAAAGCTAAACGCACACGTGGAAACCATATTCCCAACATGCCAAGGGGCTCTTGGAATCCTAGGCCAACAAAGGTAATTATTCAAACAATGCACTGACTTAGTTGTAGAAAACAGACATATCCGGGTAAGGGGGTGAAAACACCGAAGCATGTTCCTAAATGGGTAGAAGGGAACTGGAATCAATGAAAAGATAGAGAATCAGGCATTTTCTTGAAGAACAGACCATCAAAGGAAGACTATAGCATACAGGTAGCCCTCGACTTACGACCACAAATGAGCCCACAATTTACGTTGACAAGTGAACAATTTCTTAAGTGAGTTTTGCCCCATTTTACCATTTTTCTCATCACATTTGTGAAGTGAATCACTGCAGTTCTTAAATTAGTGACAGGGAGGTTAAGTGAATCTGGTTTCCCCATGGACTTTGCTTGTCAGAAGGTCGCAAAAGGGGATCACATGACCCCGGGACCCCGTCATAAATGTGAGGTTAGCGGTCAAGCATCCAAATGTAAATCATGTGACCATGGGGATGTTGCAACCCTCATGGGTGTGGCAAGTGGCCCTAAATTGCTTTTTTCCAATGTTGTTATCACTTTGAACAGTCGCTAAACAAACTGTTGCAAGTCGTGGACTACCTGTACATAGATTCAGAAACACGATTGGTTCGACTTAGTTCCAGTTTCTTCTGGTTCAGTTATACATTGGAAAATGTTTACCTTTTTCTTTTTCAAACCCAGTCTAATCCTGCTTTTGGAACAGTGTGTTTTGGAACAGAGTGCTTTTGTTTTAAGCAATTAGGTAGCCAGGAATGCAATAACTGTTACTTATTATTACAACATGATGACACCCATCTGCTTCTAGAAATTTCAAATAATAATAAAAAAAAAAAGAACGCTAGGTTGTTTTTGGCTTTTCCTTTTTGAGAGCTCCTTGGATTTTGAAAGATTTCAAACTGGGAAGTTGCGTGGCATATCCAGCAGCGTTCAGCTTCACACGACTGCTCCATTGCAACGGCTGGGGGCTCTGATTTTAAATATCTGCACTCATGAGTATGTGTCATTTTCAACGAGACTTACTCTGAGGAACCCTGTGTAAGATTAAGGCCTTGATTCTTATCTTTTCAAAAATAAAGTAAAATGGAACAAGATCACACAGCATGCACAGAGCAAAGTAGGGGTTTCCCCCCCCTCCCAGTTTACATAGACTGCCTAATCTAATCTAACCTTTCATAAATCAGCTTAACATGAATATGAATTGCAAACGTTTTTTTTGAACAGCTATTAATTTCATTCGCAATTTAAAATCGTTGTGGTTTGGAAGAAAAAAAAATCTCAACTTGGAAATTTAAAAATGGATTCCTGTTCCTGAATGATTGTTCAAAAAAAAAAAAAAGAACTTGTTCAAACTAAAGTTCTTATTATAATTTGACTTTATTATCATTTATTGCCACATGGGGAAATTTGATTATGATCAGAATATATTGTATGTTTTAAAAAAAAGTTAACAAAAGATAGAGTGATGATGATTGGCTAGATTGAGTCTGTATAATGTTAGTTGAAAAGATACATTTCCTCTGAGTAATACAAAATGTCCCAGTCAGGACATCACAATCACATTGTGATTTGTTTGAACCATAGCCTGGTGTTGGTTGTACACAATACAAAGAAATAAACATGGTTTGAAGTCACAAGGATGCACTTCCATGTCATCTTAAACTAAACACTGAATAAACCATGTTTTGTTATTCCAGATATTATTTGCCTCCAAGAGAATACATATGCATGATGGGTGCATTGTGACTGAAAACAACAATAATAAAATAATAATAATAATAATAATAATCTATAGCTGTTATTAACTTTGTTTTTGTACTGGGGGATTCTTATTCCCAGCATTATATTTCTACTGGTCCTTACAAATGAACAAATGCACTGACACAGATATGCCACCAAAAGCGACTTTAAAATGTGCCAGATACCTCTGTCATGAAATGATGCACAACAAGAAGATATTCAGAAGCTGACATTTCATTACCATACATGTAAAAATGAAATAAATTGTTTACAAAATTGCCCTATTTCCTGTTGTGTGCATTTGTCCAGCAAAAGAAAGAAAGAAAGAGAGAGAGAGAAGAGGAGAGGAGAGGAAAGAAGGAAGATGGAGAAAGAAAGAAAGAAAGAAAGGTAGAAAGAAAGGAAGGAAAGAGAAGACAAAAAATCTTACCATTTCCTAGAGTTGCAAAGCAGTCAAGCATATTTCTTTGTGAGAACAAAGATTTTAAATGTATTGTGGCAACATTTAAACCCCCCCCCAAAAGTATGACGTCAAATATTTGTCCAGAAATAATTGGCTCCATTCTTAAACAAAACTGATGTTTGTAATCACAGAAATTCAGAACTCTTTTTAGTAGCAGATGCAGAGATCTCTTGGGAAATGTCCAGAGTAGACTATGTAGATAGACTATGTTATAATCTGCAGGGTCCATGGGCATGTAAACAGCTGTGACTTTTAATGCACCTTTTTTTGAGTCCATCTTTTTTTTTAAAAAAAAACTTGCATGGAAGAACAGGATTTTAGCAATAATAGACTGGGGAGGGGTGGTATTAATCACAGGCTATTTAAAATATAAAAATATTCTCCATATTGAGATAATCTAGGCTAGTTAGCTGTATTATTGGAATCATTAGCAACCCCATGGAAATTCAGCTTGCTTTCCAGATGTATAGGACTTCAACTCCCACAATTCCAAGCCACAGTGAACTTTGGCAGTCGAGGTTCAACACTGGAAAGGCTGTGATCATTTTGTTTCCCATGCAGTTATAGGACTAACGTGACTGATTATTACCAAAGATGACTTGGGAAAATTAACTAAACAAGAATAATTGGGGTAATATAGATATTTCTAGATACCTCCCTTCCAAAAATGAGAGAATTATTTTTTATTATTCTGGACAATCATTCAGAAAATTAGGAACTAAACGAACAGAAGCAGATTAGATTTTAGATCCTGAAGGAGTTAACGAGAACAATCTCTCTTTTTGAATGCATTTAAAAAACAAAACAAAACCCTGAAAGATATCTCTTGGTTCACATTTAGAAATATATGCAACCATGGGATCCTGGAAAGACCAATTTTAACCCGAAGACTATCGATTCCAGTGTGAAGCAGAATTTTTAAAAAAATTCTTGAATGTGTTCAATTTTTGTCAAATAACGATAAAATAAATCAATAAATGAAATAAAATGCCCATCTGCCCAATTTCAATGTCTGCATCCCCATTGCTCTTCTGCAATGGTTCCCTTTTCAGATGTGTTGACTCAAAATGAACAATTCATATTCATGCCAAGATTGATTGGTTGTTTTTTTTTTGCTTGAAATGAGATCTATTGAACTGAATACACACTCAGCATCATAGATAGCAGCCATCCATGACGGTGCAGAAAAGGCAGGCATTTGAGGAATGCCTAGTGGGATGTTAACTGGTAGGTTTGGAACTTTAGGGAGATTCACATTTGGTAGATTCACATTGGGCAGATTACTTGTTAAGCTCCTGTGGAAGAAACAGACAGAAAGAAAAAAAATACCATCACGGTGACAATGCTGATGCAGCAGAAGCACGGTGGCACTCAGAAAGAAATCTGCAAAATTTACAGCAAGACAACAATCAAAAAACCCAAACCAAAAACATTTCAGAGAGAAGCATGAGTATGGAAAGGCTTAAGTGTGGGATTGAGGACTTTGCGTTACTTCAGCACTCTGCGATCACAAGTTGCTAAAACAAAAAGAGAGAGAGAGAGAGAGAGAGAGAAAGAGAGAGAGAGAGAGAGAGAGAGCAAGGACAAAAAACAAAAGAAGGAACATTTATAAAAGAGCAACTTAAAACATCGATACAGAAGGACGGAACTTACTGCTACCACATTTTAAAAACTGTAGACTTTAATTAGGTCTTAGGTAAAAGACGAGGGACACACTCAAATGGTTTTAATGATCAGCATGTAGACTTGAAGGACAAAATGGCACAGCTATCTTTAAAAAAAAAAAAGTCTAATAGGACTGTTTTGTAGATTTGTGTGTCTGTGTTTGTTATAAAAGAGGTTTAGTAATTGAATATATGGGCAGGATTTTTCTCTAGGTAGGCATTTGATTCCCAACATGTAGTGTTACCATACATTTTATGTGGCATCCACGTGAGGTGGGCGGCCATATAAAATCTATTTAATAAAACAAACAAATAATATTCCCTTGGAGTGGCAACATATGGGATAGGGGCCTGCAAATAATGTATCCTATATCCATGTGGGGAAGGTTTACCAGTAAAAAATATTCCCTGTTTTTCAGTCTATGGCTCTCTTTTCCATTCAAGCAAACAGAGAATGTATATCTGCAGGTGAACTTGGGCAATTACTTTGAAGAAATTATTGGCAATGCTATAGGATTCTGCTGAAGGCAGTGGAAGGGCAAAATTGTTCTTACTCACATCAGAACTGAGCAACTATGGATCTGGAATCAACAATGACTTGCTGGCACATACACAAATCAATAAATCAAACCTTTCTAGATATTATGGGCCTCATCATGTAGTACTGTACAGAAACTTCCTGACTGGTAAATATACTGTATTGGAGAAATTGTACAATTTGAAGAACCTAAAGAGGTATGAAACCTTTATAACTTATATAGTTATATAGCAGCTTCAAAATCCAAGTTGGATGAAGTACATGAGGAATTTGATTAGCTTCCATAATTTGCAGATGGAAGCGCACAGTCTAATTTTGTGCATATTGACTCAGAAGTATTTTGCTTTGAGTTGCATCACATTTATGTCCAAGTAAGTTGAAAGGAGAATAGCTGCACAGAGAATATGATATGTGTTTATTCAGATCAAAGGAGTATCTACTATTCATAAATAAATGTACAAAATATTTATTTTCAAATGTATAGCAAAATAGCATGAAATACACATTTCCATGAAATCTAAACTCTGTGCAACATGTCCTGATACCAACAGAAGAAAATATTTATTTCTTTGCTTCTGCTTCCCCCCAAAGCTCTATTCTGACCTTCAGAAGACTATACAAACATTGTTTCTCTGTAGTTGTTGGCAAAAAGTTGGTGAATGCATCTAATAATCATATAGGAGTTCACTTTGATTAAGTGAGAGAATATTGAACAT